>ML394232.1:0-58607 GCA_005239525.1 Nicotiana knightiana | reverse complement strand
GGTTTATTTTTTTTTTTTTTTTTTTTTTTTTTTTTTTTTTTTTTTTTTTTTTTTTTTTTTTTTTTTTTTTTTTTTTTTTTTTTTTTTTTTTTTGTCTTTTCTTTTTTTTCTTCTTTTTGTTTCTCTTATTTTCTCTTTTTTTTTTCTTTTCTCATTTTTCTATTTTCTGATTCCAAAAGAGGGGTATGAAAGAAAATAAATTAAGGCTCGAAAGGAATAGCAAATGATAAAAGTGTTTGGGTACCTGAATGTCATACCAAACTTTGGAAATTCCTAGTACAAGACATGTAATTGAAGATAAGGCAAAGAGTTCATACATAGTATCTCTTGATGACATCAGTATCAATGGCCATATCCGCAACTTTTCCCTCTATGCCTCTCAAGTATTAAGCACCTTTGGGAAATACTTCTGTCACAACGGGTGGTCCATGCTAGTTGGAGGCGAACTTGGCTTTATCTTCATCTTAATATGGACGGGTGCTCTTCAATACTAATTGGCCCAGTTCAACTCCCTGTGATGCACCTTCTTGTTGTATTCTCTAGCCATTTTCTCTTGATAAATTTGACAATGACAATGTGCTGCCAAACTTTTCTCATCAATCACTCTCAACTACTCTAGCCGGGATTTGACCCACTGGTCATCATCAATTTCAACTTCTACAAAAATTCGGAGGGACGAGATCTCAACCTCTAAGTTTTTTCATCACATTCAACTTCTTGGATCATTATTTTAATGATAGACTGGCTTTTAAGATCTGGCTGGAAATTCCTCGTGCATGTCATGTCATTAGAACCATCATAAAAAGAACTGTACAAAGGAAAAATAAATTGAAAAAAATATTAGGAATAACAATAAAAAGATGAAAACTTGCATTTCACTAAAATAAAAGGAAGGAAGGGTTTGAACATCAAACAAGCAAAAAGTGAAATCTGGGTTACAAACCTGGAATATCCCAGATAACAGAAAGAAAAACAAAGCAAACAATCAAAACTCCTCCCAGGTGGGGAGAAGAGTAGCTTCCCGGTTGCTGAGCTTCACATTCGGCCCAACCAACTACACATCTTCATTGCTAGAACCTTCCCCTAATTCAACCATAGCAACCTTATCAAATAGATTTTGGGACATTCTTATCAACTCTTCATCAAAATCACTTACTAGTTTCGGGACTGATGATATTGGAAGTTTTGCAAACCCCCGGCTTGATAAAGGGCTTGGAGATGTGCGGGACATGCTTGGGAAGTGACCACACCTCCTTAACCTATTTTTAGTCCTTTTTCTATCCTTCTCGCCATGAACCCCAACCCAAATGTACCAAAGTTTTCACGTAGACACACCGGGTGAACAATACCCTGTAATGATGAACCCACACATTTACCTGGTACAAAACCATACTTCAACATCTCGTTAGCTACCATGAAAATTGAGGATCATAACCTCGGCCTTGAAATGCATTTTCCTTCAGGAATCTTTTCGGCGGACACTGTTTCGAAAGTTTTGCAAACTAAAGGTCCTTTATCATCTCCAGCCTCAACAAATGGAACAGATGAATCCTTATATAGAGATAGATACTCCTCACCATGCACAACTATTTTTTTCCTTTCGCACTCCAGTTTTATCATTTGATGCGGAGAAGATGGGACTACCTTTGCCGCATGTATCTAGGGCCTACCCAATAACAAACTATAAGAGACAACCACGTCTAGCACTTGAAATTTTATAGTGAACCCAACTGGCCCTATCACCAATCCAAGCATTATATCTCCAGCAAAATCTTTTCCTTCCCCACCAAAGCCTCGAACACATACATTATTCATGTGGATTCTTTCACTCCCAACCTTTAACTTTCGCGAAGTAGACAAAGGGCAAATCATTGCACTGCAGCCGTTATCAACCAACACCCTCGTGACAAAATAATTCTCGCATTTCACCGTGATATAAAGAGCTCGATTGTGTTCCATACCCTCTATAGGAAGCTCATTGTTTGTAAAATGGTCCTATTTGCTTCGAAGATCCTGCTAGCAATCTTTTCCAATTGATTCACTGTGATCTTATCATGAACATGTTCCTCGTTCAAAATCTTTATTATGGCCCTGCGGTGTTCATCCGAATGTATCAACAAATATAACAATGAGATATTAGCTGGAGTTTCCCTTAATTATTCAACAATCGAATAGTCTTCCTCTTTCTTCTTTTTCAATAACTCTTCAGCCTCTTCCTCTGTAACCGATTTCTTTACTAGAATTTGGCTATCCTTGAAGGGCTTGGCCTTCCTCAATTCTTCTGAGGTAAAACACCTCCCAAAATGAGTCGTTCCTCCGGTCTCATTGACTTCCTCCTCGACTTCATTCCCTTTATATGTCACTATTGTTCGTTTATACTTCCAAGGGACTGCCCTTGTATCAACCACTAGCAACTGGGTCACTGGTTTAATAACAACCCGAGGTAAAGGGAGACCCTTTCACGACTAGAACAGGCTTTCTTGGGATCCCTGATACAACCAATTTTGCCTTTTTCTGACTTGTCCCAATGTTGTTCGAAGGATTTTTCACAACCAACACATGTTTCTTCACGTTAAGCGGAATTAGTGTCTCTGCCACCCCTTCAACCATCAAGGGCATTGATTTTGAGGCGCCTAGAGCCTTAAATGAATTACATTCACTAGCACGAACCAGCACGATGTATCCCGGACTCCCCTTCTTTTTGAACTATTTCAATCATGTTCCTTTCTACATGTGTTGATAAAGAATTTTGGTTAATGTTTGGCGTATCCGGGCTCTGTACTGCAACTTGATTCCTATCACTAAGCTCTTGGATTGCTCTCTTCAAGTGCGAACATTTCTTTATGTCATGCCTCGGGGAGAGACGATCTAGGACAATGTCTATATTGTACTGAAATGTCGGGCAAATGCCTGAGCCATATCTTCTCACCTGTACCACTTCTTAAAGTATGGATGGGCGTACCATTCCATGGCTTCCCCACTCATGCTCTTACTGAAATAGACTATCAACAATTCGTCTTTTCTGCCAGCACCTCTCATTTTATTACAACAGCCTCTCAAATGGGCTACGAGATCTCTATGTCCGTCGTACAAATCAAACTTATACAACTTAAATCTCGCAGGTAGTTGGACATTAGAGATCAAAAATAGGTTCTTGTAAGATACACTCACTTGGCTCCTTATTCCTTGCATGTTCTTTGAAGACCGCTCTAGGATTTTCACTTTTCTAGATATCTCATCTTGCTTCACAATCTTAGTGGGTTTTTCAATTTCAACGGGAGGATCAACATGTGGAATATAACGGCATGGATCCGGAGCCTTGAAAGTTTGTTCAGAAACATACTATTGGACATCAGGAACTTTGAACAGGGTTCCACTAGAAGATTGAGGGATGGTGGCATGCGGAGGAGCTGCAAAAACAAGAGTAGTTAATGGCGTAGGATATGAGGTTGTTTTGGCTGGTGGAGCATGAAAAGGATGGGACAGGGTGCCAGGATATTTGTGGTAGGGGTAAAGCCTTGTGCGTATTATGGGGAGAGATCAGCAACAATGGGAATCTGGGTTTGTGATAGTGGTGGGGCGGAGGCAGAATTTTCAGTGTAGTTAGTGGGGAATGAGGGTAGAGGATTCCCACTAATCCAAGAATGGTAAATATCTATCATCTGCTATTTCAACCTTTGGACCTCTTGTTTCAACTCAGATTCTTATTCCACAATCTCTCTTGACAGATTAGTAACACATGTATCCAATTCCTCACTAGCCATGGTTGCCTTGCTCTTTGACCTAGTGTTGTATGGATGACTCGCCAGAATGCCACAAACTAACCACCTTCTTGACTGATAATAATAAAGGTAATAAAGAGGAGAAAAACAAATCCAACATGTTAGCGTTCGGGCATTTATCAGATAGTAATATCACATTACGAGCAATGCACATATCATCAATTAACGGTTCTAGAATGACTTTGAGGGTCATATGGCATCATCCCAATCTTACTCCCCTTTCCATTTTCCTCTTTATTTTCCTATCTAGCGCTCCTTATTTCACTCGTTTTCTTTCCTCTCTTTTCTGGTTGTGACTCTTTACTCTCTTTTCTTACGTCCCATGATCTCTTTTTTTTATTTTTTTTAAATGATTCGATCGAACCTGATGTAGGTTTCCTACGTATCATGTTCGACATAAATCAGACCAAGCGTAGTTCTTGAAAAGTGATGGACAAAATAAACTAAAAAACAAAAATCTTTTTGGATTTTTCATTTATAATTTTAAAAAAAAATACAAAATAGGAAGTTCGGTAACAAAAAATTCAACAAAATCAACTTGACTACGACAAACTCTAGCACCATCTAAAATACCGGACAAGACAAGAAAGTAAAAGACAACATGAATGACAGCCTCAAAACATAAAAAGTCTCCTCAAACAAGCTCCCGAATGCGACGGTCCTTGCTGAGATAGTCCTGGGTTATCTGTCATGCTCGAGCTCTGGTGAATCAATGCATACCTGAATGAGAAAAATAATATCAAATAGATTTGTGACTCGAGACACTATGTGAGACCATAATGCTTCCTATTGGGCACATGCAAGGCACGAGTAAGGCTATTTTTGTAAAATGGCCAACGTGGCCAAAGAGCGGCTAAAAGTGAAAACTCAATTAGGACGACCTCTAAAACATGGATACACCTCATGAACGCCCACAAACTCTCAGGAATCGCGTTCCCTAAAATTACTTTGCAAAAATAACCCCACTCTGCAGAAATGGCCTATGTGGCCAAAGAATAGCTAAGCATGCAAATTCAATAGGAATGGACCTTAAACTAAGAGAACAACTTGTTGTGGAATTTTTTATAACTCTAAATATGAAAGGGAGGTTTTACCTAGTGAGATATTTTAGTAGATAAAGATCAAGGGGTTCAGTCTTTTTCTTTAGTGCCTAAACATGAGCCAAAATCTTGCATTTTTTCGCATTTTTACTTTACTCAACCAAATTCTGTTGTGTTTGGTAGGTCTGTGTACGAGTCTAGATGTGAATTTAGGGAAACTCTTGCGACTGTAGCGCCCGTGGATTGTGATGTGATTGTTGTTCCTGATTCAGGGGTTGTATTTGCACTTGGTTATGCTAAAAAAACAGGTGTACCATTTCAACAAGGTTTAATAAGGTCGCTGGTAGCACATCTATCGAGCCATCACAAAAAATTAGAGATTTCGGGATCAAGCTTAAGCTTTCGCCTGTTAGGGTGGTGTTGAAGGGGGAAAGAGTCGTAGTTGTTGACGATTCGATAGTGAGAGGGACGATGTCCTCTAAGATTGTGAGATTGTTAAAGGATGCAGGAGCAAAGGAAGTTCATATGAGGATTGCTAGCCCTCCAATTATAGCTTCTTGTTATTATGGAGTGGACACTCCTAATTCATAGGAATTGATATCTAATTCTAAGACATGGGTCACTGAACCACTTTTACAAAAATAACCCCATTTTGCATGAACGGCCGATGTGGCCAAAAATGGCTAGACATGTAAATTCAAAAAGGACGGACCTTAAAGTAAGGAGATAGCTAATTGTGGATTCAAGACTCTTCGAACATGGTTCAACAATCCACTTTGTGAAAATAGCCCTATTTTGCAAAATGGTCGATGTGGCCAAAAGTGGCTAGACATACAAGATTTGGCTACGACCCCCGAAGATAAGAACTTAAGACTCACTAGGAAGACCGGATCCTATATAGGTTGCCTACGTATCCCGCCCTAAAAGACGAGAATCAGGTATGCGTAGTTCTGGAAGATTGGATATGGGAGAGAATTTGAAAAAAAAACAACTGATTTCGAGAAAACATATTTTTTGTCTTTGTGAAAAATGATGGAAAAAGTAAAATCTTTTTGGATTTTCTTTTTATCTCTCTTATTGGGTTTTGGGAAAACCGTGAAAGAAAAATGTGAATGAACCCTACTTGCTTCATTTTATACTTCACCCTCTTTTCTCTCTCTTTGGTCCGCCAAATGACCCATTTACCCTAAAAGAATGCAGCATGTAGCACATAGGTGATTAAATGTCCTTTTGGGCCACATGCCCATTTTGACAAAATCTGGATAGGCCTCCTACAACGGGAAACGGTGTCTGGGATCGATCCCTTCTAGGTCTAAATGACACGATGCAAATAAGCATGATCCAAAGGCTAACCTACGTTTGGGGTTCACTAGACAAGGAAATTCGGGGCGGCACATGGTCGATGACGGCTGCTCTATCTATCTTCTCACTCCACGCTCTCACTTCACCCCCCCTAAAGATATGGATGACTCACAAAAGGCCATGTACGCTCAAACGTACTCCGAAAGACTAGTTGCAGAAAGAAGACCCATTGTTATGCAAATGATGACAGTTATAAAGCAGTAAACACATAAAGGAAAAACCAAAAAAATATAAACAACTAGCAAATAACAAAATGACATAAACAAAAATAAAAATCAGATAAAGCAAATAAAAATATATAAAAACCTCAACCGAATATTCTAAAAAGCCAACAAGATTATAGTATCAGCTGGAACCTGCAACTCCCCAGCAAAGTTGCCATAGCAGTCACACCCCTTTTTGCACCTCCCTAACCCACTTTAAAAATATAAAGATGACTTTAAAAGCTCAAAAGGGTTTTCAATTGAAAGTGATAAAAACATTTGTTTGAAAGGGATTTTCCCAAAGTCGATGTATTGGTAAAAATGAGCTTCACACGTGTAATACTTATGATGACTCAGCAATCTATGTGGAGCAATGACAACATGACAACTGGACGAGACTTTATGAAGAGGTACGAGATAAAGAGGAATGGAATAGCATACCCACAGGGTAATCAGATACGGGAAACTCAGCCTAATTGAGAAGGCAAAGAAACACGGTCAGAATGAATCAAGACGGAATAAAGGGCAGATTCGGGGATCTTCAATTAATGAGCCAAAACGTTACATAATCTTCACGCAACAGTTACGATTAATCATTGTAACGTTACATTAATGACATTCCCTATAAAAAGGAGTAAAATATAACTTGTAAGGACACGTTCAAACCACTATTGAAATATACTTACTTTTTACGCATCTTTCTACTTTCTATTTACGAATTTACTTACAATTATTAGCATATTCTTTGGTTATCATAAACCCGTGTTCTTCTTAAAATAGCTTTGGCAGAGAATCTAATTCTTTGGTTAAACAAATTGGTTCTGTTACCGGGAAACTGATAATCTCTGTTTTTTCTCAAACAACATTCTGTAAATAATATCGAACGCTAATGACAACAACCAACAAAGGATTGGAAATCCAGTTCCATCACCTTCAGGTACCCCATGAGGCTTAATGGTACATTCCCCAGAGAGATCTATGACTCAAAATAATAATCACAATGGAAATGAACAAACAGGAGAACAAGATCCTGTAAAACAAATGGTTGGTGAATATGTGACTCAAGCCTTACAAGCTTTCATGAGAGGATTGCCAGCTGCATCACCTACACCTCCTCCTAACAAAACCGCAACTGTGGAAAATCCACAATCCGGACTAGAAAACTCAGGAAGTAGAGGCACTCAAAATGAGTCCCTCGAAGCAAGACCAGGTATGTCAAGTAATCCAAAATTACAGTCTTTATTACTAACCTTGCAGAAACAGGTGAAGGAACAAAACGACCGAATGGAGAAAATTCTTGGAGTACCACCTGTTATCAAAGGCATTGACGTTGATATATATTCTCAACAACCTTGGAACCCAAATGCAGCACCCTTTCCTATTCCTCAGAAATTCAAAATGCATGATATTCCCAAGTACGACGGGATAACTGATTCACGTGATCATGTAACTGCTTTTACTACAGGAGTAAAAGGCAACGATCTGACTAAACAAGAAATTGAATCAATACTAGTCAAGAAGTTTGGAGAGACACTCACCAAATGAGCACTAACATGGTATTCTCTTCTACCCAAAAATTATATTGACTCTTTTGTTGAGCTCGCAGATTCTTTTATAAATGTACACTCCGGTGCACAAAAAGTTGAAAAAATAATGGAAGACATATTCAATATAAAACAAGGAGACGCGGAGTTGCTCCGAGAATTTGTAGACAGGTTTCAACGAGAAAGAATGTTGCTACCAAGGGTACCTGACAATTGGGAAGCAATGGCGTTTGCAAGCAACTTAAATGACAGAAGCTCAAAAGCCACGAGAAGACTCATGGAAAGCTTGAGAGAATTCCTAGCCACGACATGGAACGATGTATATAATAGGTATAGCACCAAGCTACGAATAGAATAAGACATCATTGCTCAATCAAAAGCTGAAGATCGAGCCAGTTCTAGACGCTCTGAACTAGAAAGGAGAACAGGTATGAACTGGTACGATCCATAAATGGGACCTTTAGGACGAGAAACTCATTCCAGGTTTGAAAACACACGGTCGGAATATAGACCGTCAAATAGAGATACGAACTCATCCTCCTCAAGATCTAGAAAAGATCGGGATGAACGGGACAGAGGTAATGCAAGAGTAGGAGACTACAACTTCAATGTAAGTACTTCTGAATTAATTATCGTACTAAGAAACATGGGCGATAAAGTTTGATGGACCAAGTAAATGAGATCAAATCCAAACAGAAGGAATCCAGACTTCTGGTGCGAATTCCATAACGATCATGACCACAGAACATCAGATTGTAGATTGTTGCAAGGTGAGGTAGACAATTATTAAAATAGGGCTATCTAACAGAATTGTTTAGTGAAAAAGGAAAACAGACATATATGAAGAACAGGCAAGAGCCCCCATAACCACCATCTCCAAAGAGAACAGTGAATGTGATACACGGAGGAGAGGAGGTGAATGGAGTAGTCTGTAAAAGAACAACAAAATTCACAATTACACACGGGAAGAGGATTCGTGAAAACATGGAAGCAGACAATATAACGTTCGACAATGCAAATGACAACGGATTGCTGCTTCCTCATAATGACGCTCTAGTAATATCTCTACTCATACATGACACTAATGTAAAAAGAGTGTTGATTGATCCAGGTAGCTCAGTCAACATCATTTTGTTGAGAGTTGTGGAAGAAATGATAATGGAGGATCGAGTAATCCCAAAAGCACGAGCCTTATCTGGGTTGACAACTCTACGGTCATAACAAAAGGAGAAATTGAGCTTAGTACCTATGCAGAAGGAGTAATCAAAAATACAAAATTTCAAGTCAATGACACTGATATGGCGTACAACGTAATCATGGGGAGACCATGGATCTATGACATGGAAGCAATACCATCTACTTTACACCAGGTAATAAAATTCCCTTCCAAATGGGGAATTCAATAGATTGTTGGCGATCAGCAGACCTCAAGGAATATAAATTCAGTAGTACACTCAAATAAAAAAGAGGTAGCAGAAGAGTCAAAAGATGAGGAAATCGCCCAATTAGGTACGGAAGAAGAAATTGGAACCCAAATAGGTACGGAAGAAGGAAGCCACAAGAAGGTGAACCAAATCACCATAGAGGCAACATCAACACATACGGACATATATTCCAGACCCGATGTCATTTAGGAGCCTGAAGAAGACAAGCATATTAAAACAACTATTGAGGAGCCGAAACTATCCCACTATTCGAGCAGAAGCCTGAGCAAAACTTTCATATAGGCACGAGGCTAAGCCCCGCAAGAAGAGGTAAGTTAATTGAATATTTAAAAGCTAATTCAGATTGTTTCGCTTGTTCCATTCAGATATGACAGGTATACCTCCGGAAGTGATGACTCATAAACTAAATGAAGATCCATCCTTCGTGCCTGTCAAGCAAAGAAAAGAAAGCAAGGACCATTCAAGAACCAAGTGATCGATGAAGAGGTACAAAAACTCTTGAAAATTGGTTCAATACGCGAGGTAAAATATCCTAATTGGTTAGCTAATACTGTAGTGGTACCCAAAAAGAATGGTCAATGGAGAGTATGCGTAGATTACACAGATTTGAATAAAGCATGCCCCAAAGACTCCTTTCCATTACCACACATAGATCAAATGATTGATGCCACTGCAGGTCATGAATTGTTGAGCTTTCTAGATGAATATTATGGTTATAATAAGATAAAATGGATCCCTCAGACGAGGAAAAAACTTCCTTTATTACAAACAGGAGGACTTATTGTTACAAAGTCATGTCTTTTGGCCTGAAAAATGTTGGAGCCACGTATCAAAGGCTAGTGACCAAGATGTTCCAGGAACATCTGGGGAAAACAATGGAAGTATACATTGATGACATGCTGGTAAAATCAACTCAAGTGGAAGAACATTTCCATCATCTTTCAATCACCTTCGAAATCCTACGCAGGTATAACATGAAACTAAATCCAGAAAAATGCGCCTTTGGGGTTGAATCAGCTAAGTTTTTGGGTTTCCTTGTATCAAATAGGGGTATAGAAGTAAACCCCGCTCAGATTAAAGCTATTGATGAAATACCTAATATGCTTATTAGCAAAAAATTAACAGGAAGAATTGCAGCCTTAGGAAGATTTATCTCCAGGTCTTCGGAGAAGAGTTTTAAATTCTTTTTAATTCTAAAAAAGCAAAATCAGTTCAAATGGACTGAAGAATGCCAACAGGATCTCAAAGATCTGAAGTCCTATCTATGAAAACCCCTACTGCTGTCTAAACCAAAAGAGGGGGAGAGGTTGTATGTCTATCTTGTCGTAGCAGAAATATTTGTAAGTACAGTACTGGTAAGAGAAGACAGAGGTAAACAATCTACGATTTATTATATAAGCAAGTCTTTATTAGATACTGAAACTAGATATCCTCATCTAGAAAAATTAGCCTTAGCTCTAATCATGGCAACTAGAAAGTTGAGACCATACTTTCAATGTCACCCAATCACTGTTGTGACCTCGTATCCACTAAAAAATATTTTGCACAAACAAGAGTTATCAGGAAGATTAGCTAAATGGGCAATAGAATTAAGCAAACATGACATAATATATCAGCATAGGACAGCAATAAAGTCTTAGATTTTAGCTGATTTCGTCGTTGATTTTAATACTAGCATAATACCTGAAGTGGAAAAAGAGTTACAACTCTTCAACGGGGCTAATCCAGGAATTTGGACCCTATTTACTGACGACTCTTCTAACATAAAAGAAGCCGGCTTGGGAATTATTTTAATATCACCTGCGGGTGAAAAGATACGACAAGCCATTAAATGTTATCTCATAACTAACAATCAAGCAGAGTACGAAGTTGTCATTGCAGGGCTTGAACTGGCACGATAACTCTCAATTGAGAAAATCGTGATCAAAAGTGACTCTCAACTAGTGGTAAACCAGATGTAGGGGACTTATACCGAAAGAGAGGCTCGGATGAAACAATATCTGGAAAAGGAACGAGACCTAGCAAGGTAATTCCAGTCATGGAAAGTTACGCAAATACCCAGATAGGAAAATGCAGAAGCGGATGCATTAGCTAACCTCACAACAGTTGCCGACGTAACAAATAAAGACAATGCAATTTTCATACACCTATTACATTCAGCAATCGATCAGGACAAAAATGAGGTAAAATTTAACAATTTAACCTGGGATTGGAGAAACGAAATTGTAAACCTTTTGTAGAATGCCACTGTGCCTGAAGATAGAAAAGCAGCTCAAGCACTTCACCGGAAAGTTGCACGGTACTGCCTAGTTCGTGAAACTTTATACTGTAAAATGTTTGGAGGTCCCCTAGAAAAGTGCCTTGGACCCAATCAAATAGAGTACGTGATGAAAGAAGTACACGAAGGACACTGCGGAAACCATGCAAGAGCAAGATCCTTAGTCAAAACCCTAATCAGAGCACGGTACCATTGGCCTAAAATGGAGGAAGATGTTGAGAGCTTCATAGCTAAATGCGACAAATGTCAGCGATATGCCAACAATATGCACCGGCCAGCAGAATTACTCCACCCAGTGGTGCCACCATGGCCATTCATGAAATGGGTCATGGATATAAAGGGACCCCTTCCCCCAACTAAAGGAAAGGTACGGTTCTTACTCGTATTAACTGATTATTTCACAAAATGGGTGGAGGCAGACGCTTTTAAACAGGTGCGAGAGAAAGAAATGAAAAGCTTCATATGGTGACACATAAGCCGCTTTGGAATACCAAAGGGGATCGTATGTGATAACGGCCCATAATTCATAGGCTCACAAATCACAGAATTCTTCGAAAGCTGGCAAATCAAGCGAATCACTTCATCACCATATCACCCCGTGGCTAATGGGCAAGCCGAGTCAACAAACAAAGTCATTGTCAACAACTTAATGAAACGGTTGGAAAAAGCCAAGGGAAACTGGCCTGACGAGCTACCGGCAATATTATGGGCTTACAGAACTACTGCAAAAGTAGCTACGGGAAAAACTCCATTCGCGTTTGTCTACGGTTCAGAAGCATTAATACCAGTGGAAATCGGCAAACCAAGCACGAGATTCACAACGGCAATGGAAGAAACAAACAACGACAAGTTAATTACAAATCTGGATTTGCTCGAGCAAAGAAGAAAAGTTGCATTAATACGTGTGGCAGCCAAAAAGCAATTATAGAGCAATATTACAACAGAAAAGCTCACCTCAGATATTTCAAAATTGGGGACTTCGTTCTTAAAAAAGTCTTCCAATCAACAAATGAAGTTGGTGCAGGAAAGCTAAATCCAAACTGGGAAGGGCCTTACAAAGTCCGTGGCATTGCTGGAAAAGGCGCTTACGAGCTGGAAGCTATGGACGGCAGAATCTTACCAACCAGTTGGAATGTTGTTCATTTGAATAAGTATTACTTCTGAAGTAAAGGGAATACCCCCGGTTAGGTATCATTACGTTTGATTTTACTTTTGTACAGTTAAAGTTATACTAACCATTTTAGGTGATACGCAAAAAGCTAACCCACACCAGATGATGATATTAGACCTGCATACACACGAGGAAGTAACTGAATTCCCGGTCTAGGGTTACAACTTTCTGATGGGCGTTTTTAAAGGGTTAAGCAGTCATCATCTAAACTATATACCTTTGATCCCCGTATGTTATTCCTTTTCAGAAAAAGGACCACAAGGAAGGAATAGTCAAGTGCTCAAGATTTCATTCTTCAAAACTCAAACACTTGGGGGACTATACAGTATGGAAGGCAAAGAAGAAGCAAAGAAGACTATCAAAAAGTCAAAGCTCAAGCCTGAAGATCCATCTTCCCAACAAGTCAAGTACTATGAGAAAAATCAAAGAGCCAAAGACAAAAAAAACACAAAGCCTGATTCAAAAACCTTCAAAAAAACATATTCGTAAATGTAAACGAATGTTTAGGTTAAGGGCAGAATATTAGATACGGATAACAATGCACATCCTTGTACTTAGTCAAAAACTGTTGTAAATGAAAACAGTTACAGATGAAGCAACATCCTTGTACTTATTCAAAAACTGTTGTAAATAAAAAGAGTTACGGATGAGAAAAGCATTATCCTTGTATTTATTCAAAAACTGTTGTAAATAAAAACAGTTACGGGGAAAAATTCATGCCCGTATATTTATTTAAAAAAATGTTATAAATGAAAAATGTTATACCCTTGTATTAATTCAAAAAAGCTGTTACAAAAGAAAAAGAGTTACAAGTACAAGTTTACACCAAATCTGTTGTAAGAAAAACAGTTGCAAAGGAGTTATGGATGATACACAAACACACGTAAAACATTGCGAAAGTTCGAAACGATACAAAGACTTTCTTAAAAACATTTTCAAAGAAAAACATGTGAAATTCCTATCTCTCTTTTGTACATTTACACCATTATAAAGTTGAGACGTCTTCTTCATTAAGTGTAGATCAAAAAAGGGCCCTCTTTTATAAATCGTGCCTATTACGAAAAGGTACGAAAAATCTAAGCATTTTTTAAAAAATGCAAAGTCAAAAACTCAGAGGTAAACCAAAAACCTCAAAAAGAAAGCATGCAAGGATTTAAGAGTGAAAATAAAAACTCAAAGGAATCAAAAGTCATGCCGATATTACTATTAATATATAGTGGCAAAAAACTAAGTATTAACTTAGTCTAAGACTAATTTGTTTATACAAAAGTTTCCCTTAAGTTGTCAGTTGGGCACTTACAAAGGACCGAAATTTAACCCCCAATGGGACTAGGGGTAACCACCAATTGTTGCAAGTAAAAAAAAAAGAACCAAGTTCCTTAAACTTTTTCACTAGATGGGGGGTTGTCTTCACTGGAAGGAGGAGCGGCTTGAGATAGCGAGACATGAGCAGCAGGGACCTCAGTCTCAGGTGAAGAGAAATTCTGACTTTGCTGAGACTTCGCAATCGTCTCTCTGATTTTAGCAATTTCGTCTTCCAAGTCAAAACCCTCTTGGCCCATTTTCGTCAATGTGTCAAGACGGGCATTCAAATAAGCCTAGCTAACATCGACGGCTGCTTTGTCTTCAAGAGACTCGTATTCTTTCTCCCATTGTTCAGCTTCAGCTCTTAGCTCATCTGTTTCAGCCACGGCAGCATCATGAGAGGCCTGTAAAGAAGCGATGGATCTTTCCAGAAACTGGACCTTCTCTGAAGAGTTATGGAGGTCTTCTTGGGTTTGGGTGAGCAATTGAACAAGTTTGTCAGAGTACACCTCCTTCTGGTCCAACAAACCCTTCAGGCTCCTAATCTCCTCTGTGGCACGGGAAAGTTGCTCCGCAAATGAAGACTCTAAGACACTTTTGTCCTTACCTGCCTGGTTCGAAGACGCCTTCTCAACGGCCAGTTCTGTTGCCATAACCCTAACTTGCCGCTCCAAGGTACACTTTTCCTCCTCCATTGCCTCCATGTCAAGCTGTAAACTCTCGTACTGCTCCTTCCAATTATCAGCCTCAATATGGAAGTCATTTGATGCTTGCTCCGTTTGAACAATTCTCTTCATTAGCTTTGTGCCTATAAGGTTGATCTACATAAATGATAAATTAGGTATGGTAAGAATATATATAAGTACATATGGAGGAAAAGAAAGTTTTACCTTTAAGGACGAAGGCACAATCTCGTTCATCCAAGTTAGGGAGTTGTGGCTTTCCAGCTTAGACTTCTCAGTCGAACCTATCAATGGATTTAACCATACATCAGCCTGGCCCGACTTTTTCAAGAGGCTGCCCACCGCAAGAACCTCTATTGTAACTTGCTTCATCACCCCCCTGCTGGAAGACCTTACTTCAACAACAGAAGGAACGGAAGCGAGGACGGGCGAAGGAGCCACAGACGGAGTAGGTTGAGGAGCAGCAACGGGAGCAAGAATGGAAATGGGAGAAAAGGCAGCAATAGGAGCAATAAACGGAAGTTTCTTAGCAGCAGGAGGAAAGAAAACAGTAAGAGGAGCTTCATCAGAGATAGTACAAAAACCTTGTTGGAACAGGTGATCAACAGACTCACGAACAGGAGAGAGAGTTGCATCTTCAGGAGCGGAATGTTCTGATTCAGGCGCAGGAGGATCAACAACGGGTGCAGGTTCATCATCAGAGACCACCCTCCTCCTACGTGACCTATGGACAAGCGAACCCTCCTCTTCCTCTTCCTCCTCTAAGGTCCTGGACCCACTTGCTTTTATTTTCGACGGGGAGGAACCAACAATGATCTCCTGGGCCTTAGCCAGAGAAAGCCTTGAAGCGGACACAGCCGCAGCAGAAACTCCACGAGCAGGAAACCCTACCAAATAAAAGGGGTCAGATAAAGCTCAAAAAGAGAAGAAGTAAAAACAAAAAACTTCACTTACCGTGGGTATTCACCTTCCAACCAAACCTCAAAGACAGGTACTTCCACAAACGTTCTTCTAAAAGAGCGATTGACAAGAGTTTTTCTACCCAATCACGGAAATCGGAGACATTCTCGACGGTTCCCATGGTTGCTGCAAAAGAAGAAGAAACAGTCACGGTACTGAAAGTTCATCAAAAGTGAAGAAAAGGAAAGTGAGAAAAACTGTACTCACGTGCAAAGTTCCACTTCTCATGGAAGGGGAGATTTTATTCACCTATTGAACCTGCAGTAGGGACAACAACATACCAGACATACCACCCTCTATCTTTGTCATCAACTGGAGTAACTAACACCCTTTTACTCCTAGCCGCGATAGTAAACACTCCTTGGCAGAACAACATCGGAGAATAGAGGTGAATAAGATGATGAAAAGTAAAGGGTACGGAAACTAAATTGGCCAAATACCTAAGGCACGCGACTACTCGCCAAATAAGAGGACCGACTTGTCCCAGACAAACTTTGAAGAATCGACAAAACTCGATGATAACAGGGTCAATGGGAGGCTTGAATCCTAATGTGAAGGGATAAGTATAGACATAAGAATATCCAGTCTTGTAAGAGGTTATTCTTTGGTTATAATTAGGAACAACAACAGGAAAATCAGGATTCCAATAATAATCCATGCGCACAAGAGACTAAGCCCTCTATTACTTGGGTAGGATAAAGGTCAGAACTGTCATGTGATGACATTGAAGAAATCTGCTCACTCATGGCTAGACTATCCTTGGCAAAAGAAAACTCCGCAGGAACAATCTCATCGACTCTCAGCTCACGAAGCCGTTCATTGTGTTCTCTACTCTTTGATGAAGATCTAGAAGCCCTAGCCCTCGAAGAAGATGAAGGAGTGTTAGACCTAGAAGATGGCGGGGGAGAAGAATAAGAAGAAGAACCCTTGGAAGGAGTAGAATTTAAGCTCCTAAGCCTACCGCCCCTCCTACTCCGTGTTGGAGTAGAAGAAGGAGTCAGTTCATCTACAATTATGACCTTTTTAGATTGCTGGTTTGAAGAAGACATATTTACGAAGATGAAGAATTTACAAATAAAGAAAGAAGGTTAGAAGTTTTCCGTGAAATTAAAGAAAGGAAAAGGGGTATTTATACTCAAAGGAAACCGTCAAAAAATGGAAAAAATAGTGATGTAAAAGTCATAATTGAAGCTGTCACTTCGAGACTGATGCAGCCGCAAAAAGCCCTAAAAGGCGCTGAATAATTACATAACTAATCCGGGAAAGCCACATGGCACGGGCATTAAATGAAGTGACAAGCGACGTATACATTCAGAGACGGATGCAATGAAACGAGTGAAGCGGTGGAAAAATATTTCCGCCATAAATGAGTATCCACTTACCAAATATTAATCGATAAATGAATGGTAAGTGGGTGGACTATCTGTATTGGTAAAAATGAGCTTCACACGTGTAATACTAATGATGAATCAGCAATCTATGTAGAGCAATGACAACATGATAACTGGACGAGACTTTATGAAGAGGTACGAGATAAAGAGGAACAGAACATCATACCCACGGGGTAATCAAATACGGGAATCTCAACCTAATTGAGAAGGCGAAGAGACACCATTAGAATGAATCAAGACGGAATAAAGGGCAGATTCAGGGATCTTCAATTAATGAGCCAAAACATTACATAATCTTCACGCAACAGTTACGATTAATCATTATAACCTTACATTAATGCCATTAATGCTCAATCACTGAAAAGAGTAGACGTTATATTACGAAATTCCCTATAAAATGGAGTAAAAATATAACTTGTAAGGACACGTTCGAATCACTATTGAAATATACTTACTTTTTACGCATCTTTCTGCTTTCTATTTACGAATTTACTTACAATTATTAGCATATTCTTTGGTTATCAAAAACTCGTGTTCTTCTTAAAATAGCTTTGGCAGAGAATCTAGGTCTTTGGTTAAACAGTCGCTACTTAGCATATAATGTCGGTGTTCCATGTCACCATTTAAGACCAATTTTTCCTTAAAAACACATACGACTCTAAACCAGTTTGCACCAGAGATTCTAAGTAAGGGGGTTCATTTGACCCGGGGAGAAAGTGTTAGGCACTACCCAAGTCCCGTGAAGAACACAGTTCTGTACTTGATTCAGTTGGCTTTAAAGAGTACTCAGATTGAGGTAGAAACACATAAAAGTGAAAATAAACACATAAGAGGCTCGAGGCTATCCCCATCTAAATGAAATAAATTAAAATAGGAGAAATTTAAAGTTCAAAATTATCCTACACTATGCTTCCTAGATATTTCCTCGTCCTCCTTTTACATTCACTTCGGTGCATTTCCCTGATAAAAATATTTATAAAATCTACCGGGGCATTACCCTGAATATAAACTAAAAGGGAACGACCTCTCACCTCAAAAAAATGAATAAGCGATCTAATATTTTCCTACCCAAGCCTGGTCGGCCTAATCATGCCACTGGCGGATCGATTAATTAAATGAGAATAAATAGCAACGCAAATTATCCTAAGCTAAAAATACTATTTTAACTCTTAATAACAAAACCCCATTAACTTTATGGCAGCAGAGATTCTTTCATTAATTTGTTTAACTCAAACTCATGGCCCTAATTTTTCAGAACAAATTCAACCCAAACATTACTATGGTAAAATTATAGCCCACGAAAGTTAGCTAGATTAGCCCCTTAGACCCCATTTATATCATATTTCCATGAAATCAATTAACTGGCAACAAGGATACAAGTTAGTAAAATGGACTAAATAGAGTAACCGAATTGCAGATAAACAATCAAACCCAAAAAGAAAAAAACAATCAGAGTGCAATCATCTTCATCCAACATTCACAAGAATCACACAATAAGCATTCAAAGAGCAGAGTAAGAACCGAACCTCAATGTTTAATCGAAACTAGATGGATGGCAGAACTTCAAGCCAAATTATACAGCAGATTCAAAAGGTTATTCGAAGAAAAACCAAAAAACTGGTGATGGGACCTAGACCGCAAACCCCGTCGGCAACCTCGAACCTCCACTAACCAACTCCAAACCAAACCTCGAACAGAAACTAACGAACCAACCAAAACGGAACCACGAACAACGATTTGTCGTGAAGCTAAGAAATGGACTATGGTTTGTCGGCAGTTCTGGAGAGAGGGCGATGCTCGTTGCGGAAAAAAATGAAAGTGACGGAGCTTTGTTTTGGCTTTACATGACCTCAAGTTAGTACTTATGTGGCTATGGAAAAAAGGATCAAGAGAGAATATGAGTGTTTAAAATGTGTTTTTGGGTGTTGGTATCTTAGTGAGGAAGAGGACTTATGCAGCGTTAGGGATTATTGCTCCTATTGTGTCTCGCTGCTGTTCTGTTCCTCTCTCAGTCTGTTTTTGCCATTCTTTCATTTTTTTTTTTTTTTTTTTTTTTTTTTTTTTTTTTTTTTTGCTTTGATGGAGTTTATGTATTCATCGTGTTTTGGGGATGGTTTTGGGGGCTTTTACATGGTGGCTTATGGGACCTTTGGACTGGTTTTCATGGAGGAAGAAGGCTGTGAAAATGGAGGAGCAGAGACGTTGGGTATGGGGAAATTGAAGGGAGCCAAATTTCAAAGAAAGATCTGTCCAAAATAATTGTTGCTCTACTAAGGCCTTCCTTCTCTCTCTTTGTTTTGTATTATTTTGTTTTTCTCTCACTGTTCCGTTCTTATCTATGTTGTGTGTGTATCTTAGCCTTTGGAATTATCTTGGATAATAAGAAATGTAAATGAAAATCGTGTGGACCCCATTGACTAAAAACGTAAGTGGAATTCTATGAGAATTGAATTGATGATTTTATTGTCTATCTGTGTGGGAGGTAACGTGAAGAATGACCAAATATTAAGGGTGAAAGTTTTCACATGTGCATGTGTGTGCTTTTGTTATATGAAATAACATGATGTCCCTTTCTTTTTTATCTACTTTTCTTTTCTGCTAATGATAAACCAAAATGGCTTAGACCAAAAATTCCAATTATTAAATTAAACAGGCAATATTCAAAAGAGAAACAAACTAACTATATTAAAGAACCCAAATACTACTTCGATATTTACTAATACTACAACTTAAAAATTATATTAAACCAAGTGAAAAGCGTGGTCCATCTCCTCAACTCGTCACTAGACCAAATCGAGGTCAAATACGTAAGTTTAACTTGAGACTGGCGCATTTGTATTATTACGTATTTGCAGTATGTCACCCTCCTAAACGACCAAAAGAAAGCGAAATACTAAGAATGCAAGCGGCCAGATACAACCTCCTTCATAACAACTTATACAAGAAAATGTATAGTGGTCCTTTGGCAAAGTGTTTAGGACCAAACCAAACCCAACACATTCTCGAGGAAGTCCACGAAGTCCATCGCAGCGCTCATTTCGGTGATCGAGCACTCATCAGGTGCCTCATACGGGCCGAGTACTATTGGACAATGATGAAGAACGACACCTTTGTTAATAAATGCAAGCAATGTCAGAAGTACGTTCCAATAATCCACAAAGCAGGCGAACACCTTCATTAGACACCTCTTCATGGCCATTTACTAAGTGGGGAATGGACATCGTGGGTCCACTCCTACCGGAGCGAGGTAATGTATGATTTCTTTTAGGTTTAACTAATTATTTCTCTAAATGGGAGGAAGCAGGGGCATTTTCCCAAATTCGAGAACAAGAGGTAATCACTTTCATATGGAGAAACGTCATTTGCCGATTCGTCCTACCTAAAGAGATAAGTTGCGACAATGGACCTCAGCTCACAGGAAGAAGAACCACCGAGTTCTTAAAAAAATGGCATATCAAAAGAATACTTTCAACTTGTTACCACCCAGCTGGCAACGGACAAATGGACTCCTCCAATAAGAATATACTAAATATCATGAAGAAGAAACTTGAAGAAGTAAAGGGATTGTGGCTAGAAATTCGTTCCCAGAAGAATTATGGGCATACCCCAAAGACGAGCACAGTAGAAACACCTCACTCCCTCATCTACGGAACATAAGAAGTCATACCAGTCGAAGTCGGAGAACCCAACCTGAGGTACTCCCATGAAAGCGATACCAACAATAACGAGGATAGAAGGCAAGATCTCGACGAGGTCGAGGAGTGACGATACATGGCGTACATAAGGATGGTTGCTCAGAAACAGCAAGCAGAACATTATTACATCAAGAAGGCAAAGGTTCGATTACTATAGGTCGGAATTACATGCTCAAAGCCAAAACTAAGCAAATATGGATCCACGAGAAGGCAATTGGGAATGAATTGGGACAGACCGTACAAAATTATAGGCAAAGCAGACAAAGGTTCGTTCCAATTTGAAAACCATGGAAGGGAAGCTCCTACCAAACAATTAGAATATCAGCCATCTCAAGTACTTCAAATTATAAGAAATAAGAAATGCCCTGTAAGTCGTATTTTTTTTCCTCACTTGAGTTTTGCCCCAATAGGGTTTTCTCAATGAAGTTTTTAACGAGGTGACGAGCAGGACACCTCGAGTTGGATCGCATGAGAGCAGACATATTTTTTAATTACCCGACTCCTCAAAATTCTCCAAGTCGAACAATGAAGGGACCGGATATACTGGGATAGGGATTGGAATGTGAGCCAATACCCAAAGCTTGTTACCCTCTCCAAAATTTGTCCAAGGGAAAAATGATGTAATCAGAGCCACAACATAAAAATAATAGAAGTATACGTTTATCGAAATTCCTCCAATTAACGGTTAAGTTCGACCAATCTCGAACAACACATATCGGCCCTCGGCCACGATTTAATAAATGATTAAGTTCGACCACGCTCGAAGAATACCTATCGGCCCTCAGCCACGATTTAATAAACGGATAAGTTCCACCAAGCTTGAACAACACCTATCGGCCCTCTGCCACGATTTAATACACGGTTAAGTTTCACCAAGCTCGAACAACACATATCGGCCCTCGGCCATGATTTAATAAATGGTTAAGTTCGACCACGCTCGAAGAATACCTATCGGCCCTCAGCCACGATTTAATAAACGGATAAGTTCCACCAAGCTTGAACAACACCTATCGGCCCTCTGCCACGATTTAATACACGGTTAAGTTTCACCAAGCTCGAACAACACATATCGGCCCTCGGCCATGATTTAATAAATGGTTAAGTTCGACCACGCTCGAAGAATACCTATCGGCCCTCAGCCACGATTTAATAAACGGATAAGTTCCACCAAGATTGAACAACACCTATCGGCCCTCTGCCATGATTTAATACACGGTTAAGTTTCACCAAGCTCGAACAACACATATCGGCCCTCAGCCACGATTAAATGAATGGTTAAGTTTTACCAAGCTCGAACAACACCTACCGACCCTCAACCATGATCTAGCAAAAGTTTAAGTTTGACCAAGCTCGAACAATACCTATCATCCATCGGCCACTCCTCAACTAAGATACATACTCGACTTGTGTAGACAAAGAGTCGATACAGCCACGGCTATTCAGCCCAGAGGCTACGACCACCTAAAGGATGAAAACAATGAAAAGAATAAAGAAGAGAAACATACAAGTACAGAAACAAAACGCCAAAATGAATAAGGTATATCTAAAACAAAATTCAACTTTGATATTCATATTCAAATGAAGAGTTTTTTACAAAAGTGCTCAAAGACGCCAACAAAAAACATAAGAAGTTAAAAGGAAAACTAATGGCAATCACCATCTCGACCCCAGCATCCTTTCCATCCTTTCCCTGAGGGTAAGCAAAATCATACCAGGCACCATCCAAGCCGGTCTACACCCTCGTCATCATCATCCTCGGAACCAGGCAAAGGTGTGGCAGGATCATAATTACATGCGAACTGAGCCTTGCGAGCTTTGACTCGAGCATCCTTGAGAGTCGTCTCAAAAATAGTGATTGCTATATGCAAGTCAAGGAGCGCATCCAGTCGGACTTCAGCATGGATCCACACCTCGTACAGCTCCCGAGGAATGTTAGGATACTCAGAGGCATTTGACGAAGTGGGCCGCACAAGCATTGGGACATTATTGGCCTCAAGAGCAGCAACTCGATCATACAACTCAGATTTTTCCTTGTCCAGCTCCCCAATTTTCTCCTAAAGTCGGTCCTCCTTAGCCCTTGCCATTGATAGATCATTTTTCAGCTCAGATGGGAGAGTCTTGTTCGCTAGCTCAAGGATGTCAATCTTTTTTCAAGGATCCAGTCGGGAAGACTCCTCCTACTCGATTATCTGTTGTTTTTTAACAATCTCCGCCCTGAGAGTATCTATTTCAAGATGACATCCATCTAAATGGCTTCGCAGTTGAACCAGGTGAGTCTGAAGGCCACTGCATTGGGCCTCCATTCCCTTACTCAGCTCGAGCTCTTCTTATGTTTTCTTCCACGCCTCCTTAAGAACGTTCAATCTTCCCACAGCCGCCATCAGCTCCTCCTCTTTTTTCTTCATCTCGTCTTTGCCCTGCTCACAAAACTACCTCTGAAAGTCCTAGTACTTTCCATTGTGTTCTTGATAATTACCCTTTAACTTAACGTAAATTTCTTTACGTATTTTCTCCCTCTGAGAACTCTCATTTTCCAAAATGACCGCCTGCAAATCAAAGAAAAGGCGAAAGTTAGAACTTAAAAATAAGTCAAAGGAAAAAAATAGACAAAAACCATACTTACCCTGAGAGCGAGCTCGGCAATGTTGTTCGACAAGGTACCGCCAGTTATCTCCTTAAAGGTCACACCCTCGGTGTTAGAGTAGAGAGGACCGAGAGTAGGGACCACCTCCTTGGTATTTCGCAGCATATCACGATCCATTAGGATCGTGATGGTCATAGAGCCTCCCTCCATTCTCACCTCAATTTGGGTGAGCCCCTCATCGATCATTCTAAGGTCGTCAGGGTCCATGTTAGAACCTGACTCATCGCCCTCATCTACGACATCTTCTCCCTTGCCCTCATTGTCCACTACTAGCCTATAAGAAGAAGCCTCTTCCTGAACCGAGGCACTGAGACATTGCCGAGTGTCCTC
This sequence comes from Nicotiana knightiana, assembly GCA_005239525.1. NCBI lineage: Eukaryota > Viridiplantae > Streptophyta > Magnoliopsida > Solanales > Solanaceae > Nicotiana > Nicotiana knightiana. Next base: position 34,774 of record ML394232.1, on the reverse strand, counting down.
TCTACAACCATCCCCCTTAGACACACCAGCACGCCCGTGTTCACCTCATCCAATTGCGGGGCCTCAAAGGTCGTCCCAACATCATCTCTGATATGTATCGTCTCGTCTCTCGAAGAGTGAATTCATCCTCCACTGAATCGACCTCCGTGGGGACTCCTTCCCCGATGTCCTCGGCCTTCCTCTTGTGGGTCCCTCAGTCCCCATCACAAGAGGAGACTTCATTTTCCTCATCAACAGTGAGGAAATCTAAGGAGCGGGTGTAGCAGCCGGGACAGAGGCGAATGAAAATACTGCAACAGCTGGGACAGAGGCAGATATGGAAGGAGTGGCAGCCTTTCTCCTTCTAAATGTGTGCACGGGCGCCCTACCCCTTCGGGAAGACCCCCTAACTGGACCTGAAGAAGAAGAATCGTAAGGGTTTACAATGAAGCCAACCAACATAAAAAAAAAGATAACCAAAAATCACGACCATAAAAGAAAAATTACTTGTCGAAGGGAGGGCTGGTCTGATCTTATGAAAGAAGCTCAGCCAATAACGAATGCCCGCTGTGTAGGGAAGAACCTGTTGGACCGAGTCAACAATATATATCGCTAAAGGAGGAAGACAATTATTGGATGCATGAAAAGAAGATGTATTCAATCGATTTACAATTGGCGAAGTGCTTCAAAAGGTAAAAACAAAAGAAATTCGGACACTTACGGGTATGATTCCAGGCCTCACGGAAGCCATCGAAATTAGCCACAACGGCCTCAGTCTTGACATAGAAGTAGTCGAGCCAGAACTGGAAACTACCCTTGTCGTCCATCCTCAGCACCAAGCAATTGCCTCCATGGTGACGAAGGTTTAACATCGTCTCTCTGTAGAATCTAGGTACGAATAGATTCACCAAGTGTCGCACGGTCACCTCGACCCCTACTAGCTCAGCAACTTGGACAACATTTTGATGACCTTATAAACATAAGGGGCGAGTTGAGCAGGGCAGATGTCGTAATGGCGGTATACTCCTCCTCCAGCGGGAGAATGGGGATCAAATAGCCAATGGTTCACGGGTAGGCATAGAGAGCACAATACCCGGGACGGTGAACGTGCACCTCGTCCTCATCAGCAGGGATCAGTTCAACGTGATTGGGGAGGCCAAATTCAGTATTGAACTCAACCAACTGTGTAGGAGCCATTGATGATATGAACTTTCAAGGCACCGTGTCCGATGACCGTTGAAGGTCAGACCTAGCCTCAAGATTATGAGGGATGATCTCCTCCACTAAAGGAAGAGATTCAGCTTCTGCAATGGCAACAACATCCTCCCTATGATCAGGGAACACAACTGTCGAAGGGACGACATGACTCTCTTCATCAGCATTAGAAGAAGGATTAGACATGGTTATGAAAAAAGATAGGAGTATGGGAGAAAGTTAAAGCTCGGAAGATGAAAGAAGGTTCAAGAGAGAAAATGGGGTTTATGAGAGCAAAGGGAGTACGAAAGGAAGTTTAGTTTTAATACTAAAGAAACATCCCTATTTATAAAGATTGAGGCACCCAATCCGAAACGCTTTTTCATAATTGGCACCAAGCCTGAAACGGTTCATCATAATTGGCACCAAAATCGAAACGGCATATCCAATCAAAGGTCACTCGCTAATCGATGCAATGTGTCGGGAACCAGCTCATCATGATGCATGACGTCATGACGTCATTCCTTCCCTTGGACTAGATGGTTCCAACAAATCACCTGGGAAATTTAGGGGATTTGAAATACATGGCCCATAAAAAGCCACGTCGCCTGCTCGTCACAATGATCACGACCGATGTTATCTTTTCAGCGAGCTCGACCATAAAGACGGCCATGAATGATATTATCCGCTCATTGAACTCGCCCATGAAGACAACCTCAACCAATGAAGGAACTAACTGTATGAGCCAAAAATTATCCTAGTTATATGTAGGCCACGTCGACACCAAGATAACCTTAGAAGGTTTTCACGTGTCATCAATATAATTTCAATACAAGACGAAGACGAGGTCGAAGTGATCTGACAAAGGACGAAGGCTAGATCGAGGAGTCAACAAAAATCGAGGTCGAGGACGAGTACTCTCCTTAACGAAGCAGTAATGGCTAGTTTTAGGGATAAGATTTAAAGAGAATATTCCAGTAAATATTCCTAGAATATGTACTATTAGGGTTTTGTGGCCCATATTCCCTTATAAATAGAAAGATATGTAGTTATAGGCATGGGTATTCTTGGTTCGGTTTGGATCGGTTTTCTCGAAAAAGAAACCAAACCAAGTAAGTCGGTTCTTAAAATGTTGGAACCAAACCAAACCAATTAAGTCGGTTTTTATCGGGTTTTCAGTTTTTTAGGTTATTTATTAATTTTTTCTTAAATATGAGACATACACTACCAAACACATATTCTGACGACTACATTTTCAATGTAACACTATCAAATCAATTTCTCTTTGAGAAATCTATCATTTACCAAGATATATTGATGATAATTGAATCAAATAGTGATGAATAATTTAAGTACTCAATTAAAAATCGATTATTTCTATCATGAAATAAAATCATGTACTAAGCAAAAGAAAACTACCAATCAAACTATAATATAAATGCAAAGAATTAGATTAATGTAATAGTAAAGAGCTAGATTAAAAATACAAAACGACTAATATGTACCATAACATTTTAGAAACTTTATATAAAAATATAAATATATAATAGGTGCAATAATAAATTTAAATAGCTACTTCTATAGTCGGCTTGGTTTGGATTTTTCGGTTATTTTATTATTAAAACCAAAATCAAACCAAATTTGATCGGTTTTTAAAACACAAAATCAAAACCAAACCATACTTAAAAAGTGTCGGTTTTTTTGGTCAGTTTGGCTTGGTTCGATTTTTGTTTTGATTCAGCTTTTCAATTTTTTATGAACATCCCTAGTTATAGGAGGGAATTAAACATTCATTGTAAAAGAACAACATTTTGACATTCTCTGAAGATTCTTGCTTTATATATATATACAAAATATACCTTTTCCTCATATCTGACTTTAATTTTTCCCCCACGATCCAAGAAGAATACTAATATTCAAAGGTTCATTAATCACTTATTATTGTCAGGAGGAATATCACTGAATTCAACCCTTTTTTTACTACCTCACTTGCATTTATTTACATAAATGTCATTATATTTTATTTATTACTATTGACTGTTGTCTTCCTTGTTCTTGGGTCATTAAATACTATCATTGTTACATATTCATTGTTATCTGACAGAGCTCGTGCTATTATTGTCACGAAATTAGTTAAACACCCTTTTGGATATTAATATCGGTTAAGATTACCTATATTTTATTAGAAAATCTAATTGTTTAAATCTAGATCTAAATATTGGGTCCAACAACCGCGGACAATTAGATGGCGCTTGTTTTAGAGTTTACAAAAAAGGATATTGTTTACACAAATAGCCGGACAAATTTATTTTGGGAAAATTTCACATAAGAACATATGGGCTCCCTACTTTTCAATTTTATAGTCCATATTTCAATTTACAACCAACTAGCCCAAATATAATAGGTTAATACTTAACATTTAACTCCAATAGGTTCTTGAAAATTACTATTAATTTTTAAAAAGTATTGCTCAAGCTTTTAAGTTAATCTTTGAATCAGTAAGTCTGACTCAAATATTAGTTCAACAAACCAAACTCATTTGGGTGGTGAAAATTAGATTTTTAACAAGTTTGAATATGTTGATTTAAATTTCGAATTAATTTTATGAGAAATTTGGAGTAGGTGTTATTTAGAATTGTTAGAAATAGCATAAGGGGGTTGTACATAAACTTTGAAGTCATTTAATGGAGATTTGGAGTGGTTTTGAACAAGAATTGCAACTGAAAATCGTGAAAAAAGTTCGTCTACAGACGCTTGTATAAAGGTGTATAATAGTGTATTAGATGTGTTTATACACTATTATACAAGATTATACATAATTATACAAAGCACTGACTTCATCTTCTTCCTTGCGTCTTTTCTTAAATTTAACTCAAATCTTGCTCAAATCTTGCTCCAAATCACTTCAAATTTAAACTTTGAACGCCTTTTGATATTTTCCATCAATTAGAACAACACCTAATCCAAACAACTAACAAACTCAAAAACATCTTATTTTCGAAAGCAAAGCTTTGAATGGCTTTCAACGGTGAACTTCTACTCTTCAATTTTCTTACATTGCAACCAGATGACATGGGGGAGGGGGGAAGCAGTAATGGAGGACGGCCCCTTGAAGCATATATAGAAGATATGAGAAGAAGAAAGAGTGAAAGCAATGATTGTGAGAACACAGATTTAACTCCATAACTTTTAGAAGCAATAGTTGTAAGAACACATATTTTGAATTTGCTGGTGCTTTCAAAATATGTACAATATGGGCTAGGTCGGGTAAAACTTAAAAATATTGGCCATTTTTTGTTATGATGTGAAGTCATGTGTATTTTCGTGTAATTCTTTCATTCATTTTTTACTTTTTCTAGTTGATATGGATAGATTATGTAATAATTATACACAGTTGTATATACATAAACATAAATTATACCAATTTTATATATCTGCCAATTATTTTTAGTTTAAGCAGTTGAGTTGGTGACTATTTAGATTAATTTTCTGAAAAATGAGTTGGCATTTTTTGAATAAACACCTAGCAACCTACTTACTAGATAAGTGGAGAATGAGTGGAACGCTCCTTTATAGACATTGAATATGAACACAATAAGTACGGTCTGAATTGAGTTGCAATTCGCAAATAAGACAAGTTCACTTATACCCAAATGTGCAACATCTGCGGTTGTTACAAAAGCAAGTAGTGGAAACAAAAACCTAATTTAATTCCTTGAAATAGACCATTTTTATTATATTTCCAATTATCGACACACATTTTTCTTGGTCACTACAGTGTATATTATGGATGACTCTCCACTTATACCGATCCTTTTTCTTTCTTTCCCTTTTACTAGAAGTTGGGATATTATTGAATTCTGAAGTCGTAACAGTACAAAATATGCTACTATTATTTCATATATATATATATAATATATATATATATATATGAAATAATAGAGCTTATGTTCCAGTTTATGTGAACCTATTTTCTTTTTGGTCCGTTCCAAAAAGAATGATCCCTTTCTAAATTAGGATACAATTTAACTTAAATTTACAATTATACCCTTAATGAGAAGCTTTTATAACCACACAAATACTTTGGGCCCCTTTGTGACTTATTTAAGACCACAAATTTCATAAGTCTTCTTTTTTTTTTCTTAAACTTTGTGTCAAGTCAAATAGATTCACATAAATTGGAACGAAAAAGTATATATATTGTCTTTGTATGAGTTCAGTGGAAGGACCTAAAAATTAGGATTTAAAATGGGAATCAAGCCTGGAAATGAGCACATGGACTATAATGGTTGTTACCAAAAGTGAATTCAGGATTTAAATTTTATGGGTTCAACTTTTAAGTTCTTTAGCATTATTTCTATTATTTTAAAGTTATATGGATTCGGATTTATTATTTATAATAATTTTTTATCCATAAATTTATGTTTTGCGTAAAAAATAGTGGTTCAAATAAAGCGGTTACCTCAACATTGGATTCCCCTGGTTGCTACTGCTGAATTTGGAAGATGAAGATATACAGGCATATTTGACTAATTTAAAGGTGACATCAAAACAACTGGAGAGGTGGTTTTTACTTTTTACTTTTTACCAACAAAAGAAAAAGGGTGGTTTAGAAATTTACATTGTACGGTTGCTTTTCTCAGTCGCACGGACAACTTTTCCTCAATCCTTGCACTTCTTCCACGCCATAAATCTCTTTATGCTTCAATGACGTTTCCACTGGTTTCCAGTTTGCCACTTCTGTTCTTCTTCACATCACATTAATAAATTTGAATTTTGGAAAGACACGACCAATTCGATTACGTATGATTCCATTATTACGGTATTTTAAAGAAAATTTAGTCTTTTTCTAATATTTTATGTACGGAGTACTTGAAACATAAGGTTCCATTATTGCACTTTTTGGTACAGGCACTAAGTGCGCCCCATTTGAGAGTGTGGTATCTTTTGGAGAAGTAATTCTAGAAAAACTTTTTTATGATAAAAGAAAATTTATTTAAAGAGTTTCTCGTATTTCGCTTGCAAAATTATCTTAAACAAGAATTCTGCACTTTAATATGCCTAAAGTTAGACCAAAACAGACTTAATTCTCCATATTTAAGTTATGTTGAAAGCACTTAACGTAAAGTAAATGAACTGTCTTGCATTTGCCATACAAAAAAATATATGCTAATATTCCTAGAATTTTTTGCTTTCATTGGAATTTGGAGCTGTGAATGTGGAAATGTAGAGCAATTTAAAGAGAAAATCTTACGCATAATCAGTATAAGAACCTAAATAAAATAGCCTTATACTTAAAAGATAGCCCATAAATTAAAGTCAAAACTCTTTTTTGGTTGGGGCCTTGGGGAGGCAGTAAGTAATATATCCAAGGAATTATTTCATCAAATTACCTATGGGAAGGTATTTCAGTCTTATGGTTTGAAAAGAATTCTCTACAATTACATTATGAAACAACTGAAGAGATATGGCGCATCTATTTTTTTATGAAATGCACCTCACTTCTAAAGTAGGATTATGGTCTCTCTTAGATTCCACCAGATGTATTATTAATGCCGATATTCAAGAGGAAAGTTCTGACAACTTGACCTAAAGTAGAGTGTATGAATCAACTCTTAAGTACAGGCTTTGCGAATTTGTATTCACGGATTCAAGATCTCAGAGCCCGTTTGGTCCAACCGTCAAAAATTCCTTTTTTTTTAAAGTATATTTTAAAAAAATACTTTTACAAAATAGCAATTTGTGTTTTACCAATTCATTTGAATTGTACTTTTTGCAAGCTCATTATGTTCGGCCAATCTTTTTAAAAAATAATTTTAATTATGAAAAAAGACACTAAAGGCTCAGTTTGCAATTAGTATTGTTTTATAAAGAAGATAAATAAATTTAAATATTTGTTTACAAAGGAATTCAACTAAAATATCAAATTTAAAGTAAAAATACAACAACATACCCAGTAAAATCTCACTACTGTGATCTGGGGAGAGTAGAGTGTATGCAGATCTTAACCCTACCCCGAAAAGGGTAGGGAGGTTGTTTCCAGGACATTCTCGGCTCAACAAAAGAGACAATAATATCAGAAAAGAAACAAAAGAAAAGACATATAACAACAAAAGATGCCAGAAAGAAAATAACAACAATGAATAAGTGATACTAAAATATAAATTAAAATAACAACAATAAATTTAAAGTAAAAATATAAATTAAAATTTCCAGTCTAATAAAATATAGTTATTCTAAAGCAACAACATTGATTATTGGGTATTACTTATAGTTCACATGATAATTTAAATATATAAAAGTAAAATCTACTCTTAGGAGTAGGAGAAAGAATATAAAAATATGATTAAAATAAAAAAAGAGAAGAAATGTATAGTATAAGTTTAAGAAAAAGGAAAAGAAAAAAATGTTAAATTAATTTTCTGCTTTTATTCTTCTTTTTGAAAGAAGCTAAAATTTGTAGCTTCTTCTCAAAAGCAGAATAATGATTTTACTGCTGGTCAAAAGTACTTTTTCATTATCGCCAAATACATTAATGTTTTCAAAATATACTTTTTCGACAAAAAAATATTTTTTACCGCTGAGAAACTTGACCGAACAAGTTCTTAATCTTTCTCTTGATTAACAAATACTTTTTATTGAAGAAATAAAACAGACGCTAGGGGCGCAACTACTTGGTCATAAGACTTGAACTTAATCAATGTCTGCCGACAAAAAATTATATACTGCAGAAAAAGGATAACAATAAAAATAATATTTTTATATAAATAAGAATTATTCTAATATGGTAACACAAACGACTCAAATATTAGGTTCGATAGAAAATTTAAATATCAGATGCGACATTTTCTAAATTTTTTACTCCTTTAATTAAAATTTTTGGCTCCGCATGTCAGTGAACACAGTACATAGAAAGAAGGGGGCATGTAATCCAAACCTTAGAGATAATAATGTGAGATTTTCCTACGTATATGGGTGGCCAAATAGGTTTAAGTTCATAATCAATATTTAATTACTAAGTAAATCTTTGGTTACTTAGTCAATTACTCTATAAATTGATTATTTCCTCACCCATTAGGGTTACTGATGTGTGGCTAGAATTCATGGTTTAACGCATTATGTGCCTTATATTTTATGTGTGTTAATGATAAAAATACACTTCGTGTGAGCATAATGGAGTCTATTTCATGTGTAGGTGAATTGGAGATGGAAGTCGAGCTAAATGGATGCATAAACGTCAAAAATACGCTCAAGAGTCAAAAAGGAGTGAATCTGGCTATAGCCAGGCGTTTAGCCTGTAACGCCTGGTCCTCAATCTAGCCCAGTCCAAGTTTTAAAGGCTTTAAGTGTTTCCCGGTTTGACTAGAAGTATCCTACACGTTTAGGATTTGTCCCAAAACATATAAATAGACCCAAAAACACAACTTTGAAGGATTATGCCATTAGAGACAAAAGAAGCGTGTGGAATACTACTCAGCAAAGCAAAACATTAATTTTTACATCCTTTATTCATTACTCTGTAATTTAACTATGCAGTTATTTTAGATTTGATTATTCTGAGCATGAGTAGCTAATTTCTTTAATCTAGGGTTTTGGTGGAACCCATTGGGGGATGAACTTATCGTGATATTAATATAGTTTGGTTGGTTGTTAATCTCTATTTGTTCAACTATGTTCTTGTTGTAGTTAATTTAAAGGATCCTTNTTAGAGGTTGGATTAGAGATAACGATACTTCGGGTGCAACTTAAGTGAACTGTAATGCAATCTAGCTAGCGTAACTTGAGAGAGTGCGTCTAGTAAATTATCATAATTACTTGAGGGAGATTTATGATAATTAGAGTGTCCATGATTTATAGAGACAACTAATCAAACTATAGGAAGTATCCAAGAAAGAAGTTCACCAAAGGGGGAAACCATAACCTTAGACCTTTATTCTAATTGTTTACACCGCATTATTAGTTAATCTTTAGTTTATTAATTTTGTTCGGTAGAAGTAGTAAAACATTACCAATTGATATTCAAAATTCTTGAGAAAGTTGATTAAGTAAAAGTTTGTATGATGACGGCTTGCTTGATACGTTAATTCCCTGTGGGATCGACTCTGGGCTTAATATCCCGGATTATATTTGCAACGCCCGCTTAGTCTTTTAGTAGACATAGTTGAGCGTGATCAAATTTTGGCGTCGTTGCCGGGGAATTAACGGTGTTATCAATTAGAGTTGGAAGAAATACAAAATTCTTAAGTATAGTCAATTTTCTTCAATTTTCATCTATACATTGAAATTTTAACGTTTGCTAACTTAGTTGTACAGGTGTATGCCTAGAAACTCATCGAGAACTGGTGAAGTATTAGAAGCCTTATCAGACCCCGAGAAAGTTTTCTAGGCCTTGAACCGGGCCAACCGGAAAAACAAACAACAACCATTAATTGAACAACTTTAACCCGACATGGAAGATCCAAACAACAGGAACAACAATGGGGACGATGTGGTAGACCCAGTTGCGCAGATAGGGGAGGAGGCTCCTTTATATGACTGGGCACAACCAACGATAGAGAATTTGGCTACTGCGATACTAGTCCCCCAAATACATACTGAGTCCTTCCAGATTACAAATAATATGTTGCACTTGTTGCAGAACAAGGGACTATTCTCAGGGTCATACATCGAAGACCCCCAACAGCATTTGAAGAACTTCCTGTCAATTTGCAAAACACAGAGGTAGCCAAACGTCACTCAGGAGGCAATACAACTATTGTTGTTTCCCTTCTCAGTTACTGGAGGAGCCCAGACTTGGCTAAACTCACTCCCCATCAATTCCATTACCACATGGGAGGAGTTAGTTAAGCAGTTCGTGAACAAATTTCATCCACCCAACAAGACAACTCAACAAATTGATGAAATCTTGAGCTTCAGACAGAAACCAGTTGAAACATTGCAGGAGACATGGAAACAATTTAAGGGAATGCTGGTTATCTGTCCACACCATGGTATTCCTGGCAGATTTTGGGGCAGCATTTTTATATGGGTCTGGCTGATACGGCAAATGTTGATGCTTCAGCTGGTGGAGCATTCTTGAGAAAAACATGGAGAGAAAGTCAGATCTTGCTTGATAAAATGGCACAGAATTCAGGATGGACAACCAGGAATGCACCCATTACTCCTGTAGTCCACTCAGTGCCATTCGATCCATCCAATACTATTGCAGAGAACGTCGCCACCTTGATAACACAGATGAGCATACTAACTAAGAAGGTGGAGGAATCAGGGCAAAAACAGCAGGTACACATCGTGGATACAACCAATGGGGGCTTATGCATATCTTGCATTAGTCAACCATTTGGTAATCAGTGGAATTCAGAATGTGATCATCCTCCTTATCCAGAAAACATGAATTATGTGTTAAACTATGGAAGCCAGAGACAAGAGGGGCAGAACTGGGGCCAGCAAGTTCAACCGTATAGACCACCTCACCAACAGCAGAACAGTGGAAACATGGATGTCATGAGACCACAAGGCAATGCAACACCATATCAGAGGCCACAAGGTTATAACCATCAGAATCAACAACAACCATACTACCCTCCTCAACATCAACAGGAGGGAAGGCAAGAAGATGGGTTCTCCAGGTTAGAAGCTATGATGCAGCAGGTTATTGGGTCAAATGCCAAGATCAGCGAAAAAGTAGATTCCCATGACTCAGCCATTAAAAATATCGAGGTGCAGCTGGGGCAAATTTAAAATGCAGTTAACAATCGCCCTCACGGAATTTTACCTGCTGATACTCAGGTGAATCCAAGGGACCATGGCCCAAAACAGCTAATGGCAGTGAGTCTCCGCAATGGCAGAGACCTGGACCTGGAACAAGCGATGAGGCATGAAAGTAGACAGACAGATACATTGGTGCAAGTGCCTATTGAAATTGATGACTCGACTCTTTGACCAAGGTCATAGTGCAGCCATCTGAAGGAGAATCCAGTAAGAACAGTGAAGCTGAGAAAGAACTAGAGGAAATCACAGAGCCAGCAGTTGAGGTGGTGGTGGAAAAAGAAAAAGAACAGACAACAGGAAAGAAGAGATCACCAGCTCCATTCCCTCAAAGGCTGGCAAAATATCAGAAGAATGAGCAGTATAAGAAATTCTTGGACATGCTAAAGCAAATACAGATAAACATCCCATTGATTGATGCGTTGAAGGAAATGCCTGGCTATGCTAAAATGATGAAGGACTTGATGTCCAGAAAATTTGACTTCCAAGATCTGGCTACTGTTACCTTTACTCAGACTTGTAGTGCAGTGGTGACGCGTCCTATTGCTGAAAAGTTGTCTGACCCAGGGAGTTTTACAATTCCCTGTACCATTGGCAATTTAGCTTTCGCCAAAGCTCTATGTGACTTGGGAGCCAGCATTAATCTGATGCCGCTGGCCATATATAAAAGAATGGGGATTGGTAGAGCCATGCCTACCTCCATGCTGCTGTAACTTGCTGATAGGACGGTGAAGAGACCGTCGGGTATTCTGGACGATGTGTTAGTGCAAGTGGGGAAATTTGTGTTCCCTGCTGACTTTGTGATTCTAGACTACCGGGTAGATGAGGAAATTCCCATAAACTTGGGAAGGCCATTTTTTGCCACAGGCAGAGCTCTCATCGATTGTGAGATTGGTAAGCTTAAGTTGAGGCTCAATGATGAAGAAATCACATTCAATGCGCAGAAGTCTATGAGGTGACCAAGTGAGTCGCCAACTGATCTCTTATTGATGCCGTGAACGTGATCCTGGAAGAAGATGATGCGTCCCTAACTGTTGGGGATCCTTTGACTGCATGTTTGATGAACTTAGATGATATGAACGGTGAGGAGTTAGCATAATGGGTATTAGCATTGGAAGGAAAAGGGATATGGTCGAGGACTCTCAAAATTGAGTCATTACACTTAGAGAAAAGAGAGAGCCCTCCAGCCAAGCCATCTGTTGAAGAACCACCCAAGCTGGAACGAAACCCACTGCCATCTTATCTAGTTAATAGGAACAAAGAACCCAGGGATGATGACGTACATGAGGTGCTAGTGGAGAAGGTCAGAGTAGAACACCAACAATCAATCAGACTAGATTTTGAGGATGTCAATGTTGTAGAAAAGATACTAGAGTTAACCAAGGACATTGATGATACATATTTTGTTGAATCTAGTGTCATTAGTGTTGAGGATGTTGATTGCATTGGTACACAATCCAAGCATTTTTTTCACATTGTGTTTGGATGATGATATGAAAATAAAGTCATCTGAACCACTTGAGGAGTCAAGGAATAAGGAACAAGATGCCTACACTCTAGAATTCTTCTTGCCAGAAAGTCGGGAATACACATCTCATTTAAAGGCCAAGAAGTGCAGATTACTACATTGTTTTATTGGGCCAGACAGATTCGTTCCACCACCCCAGGAGCATGATCATAGAGCAAAATCAAAACTTGGGGTCCAATTCATAAGTTCAAAGTGGAGGCATATAGTGATTCAAGCGTTTGTCCGAATGAGCATGGAAAGCAAAACTAATGAAGAGGATGAACATGATGAAGGATGGAGAGCGTCAGAGGATGACGACGCTGCTTGATCAGGGAGTTTCTTGCACCTTATTTTTACTTCTTGTTTTGTCTATATGTGATGCACTGAGGATATTGCATGATTTAAGTGTGGGGTGTTGTAAATATTTGTTGTGGTTTGTTGTGTTTAGTGTGCTTTCTTGTTAGTAGTTTTAGCTTTTCATGTTAGTAAGTTTTTCTAAAAAAATAAAAATTAAAAATATGTGGATTCTCCCCGAGATGGATCTCCTAGACAGTTTTCTTGAGGGAAGCAAGTCTAAAGAAAATACCAAAAAAAAATTATTTTAGGTAGTGTAGTAATTCCCCCTTGGTTTTTCTTTGGACCGCGGTTCTTTTCCATGGGTTTTTAATTGAACCGGGTGTAGGTAGTTTTTAATTTTTAGGAGTAGGAACCACATGGTTGAGAAATTAATCGCAACAATATCTCAGAACTTTGTGATGCCTTGAGAATAGTCAGTACTCTGGTTGTGACGCTTAGGCTCAATTTTTTGACTCTAGGATAAATACCTTAAATCGTGGATTCTTAAGTTTGCTTAACTGCTTTGACTGGAGTGTCGTGATAGAACCAATCCTGAATGAGTTATGTGCCATGTCTGTGTGAGATTTTATATGTATTATATGCATTGCATTTGATATCTAGAACTTGCCATGTGTGTGTGCGAAGCGAAATAGTAGTATTGTTCAGTCTAGGAAGTGATATAGGCGTTTCTTTGTTAATCCAGATATATAAAGTTTACTCACCTAATTGTTATGTATCGTAGTTAACCCCGTTGAGCCTATAATACTATTTATTTGGTAACCACATTACAATCCATACCCCTTTGGTTGAATCGATCATATATTTGAACCTTGTCGCCTCTCGTAAGCACTGGAAATGTGATGAGGTATGGAAAAGTTAAAGTGTGGGGTGGTAGGTTGGATTTTGAGTGGAATAATTGAAATAAGGATAGAGGTGCATAAAAAAATTAAAAATAAAATGATAATAGTATAGTGTATGAAAAAACAAGTATTGATGATGGTGGCTAGTGATATATGTGTGCTTAAAGAAGTATGGGGTAATATACATTGATGTGAAGGTGGAGTTTGGATTGACATAAGTATGAGGTTTGAATGCTAAAGTATATGTATTAAAGTGCTTAGGGATGTGTAGTCACTCTTATATCTAAATGTATCCGACCCGTCTCGCAGCCTACATTACAACCAAATAAAGTCATACTTAATCCTAGACTGAATGAGATCGATTAGTAGAGTAGTACACTACGGGCAAGCCTATAGTGCATCTTTTGTGGCATATGAATATTATTTCCGAGAGTGAGTGAATTCTTTCTATCTTGAGTTCCTAAGTGTTCTTAAATTTCATTGCGTGTGGAACTAACTCTTTGATTTGGTGAGGGCACATGATTCATGAAGGAAAGGTAATGTGTTGACCTCTATGTTAGAGTAGTTAGTGAATTGTGAATAAAGCATGGTATTTGTGAGTCGAGTATTGAGGCGAGGATGTCACACCTTTGTGCTTAAACTATTTTAAAAATTCTTGGTATAACGCGTTAAGGGATTTGCTTAATAAGTTGTGTTCATGGGTGTAGTTTAATTGCTCGAGGACGAGCAAATGTTTAAGAGTGGGGTGTTGATGTGTGGCTAGAATTCATGGTTTAACGCATTATGTGCCTTAGATTTTATGTGCGTTAATGATAAAAATACACTTTGTGTGAGCATAATGGAGTCTATTTCATATGTAGGTGAATTGGAGATGGAAGCCGAGCTAAATGGATGCATAAACATCAAAAATATGCTCAAGAGTCAAAAAGGAGTGAACCTGGCTATAGCCAGGCGTTTGGGGGGCGTTTGGGCCCTAACGCCAGGGGTGGCCAGGCGTTAGCCAGGCATTTGGCCTGTAACGCCTGGTCCTCAATCCAGCCCAGTCCGAGTTTTAAAGGCTTTAAGTGTTTTCCGGTTTGACTAGAAGTATCCTACACGTTTAGGGTTTGTCCAAAACATATAAATAGACCCAAAAAATACAACTTTGAAGGATTATGTCATTAGAGACAAGAGAAGCGTGTGGAATACTACTCAGCAAAGCAAAACATTGATTTTTACATCCTTTATTCATTACTCTGTAATTTAATTATACAAGTTATTTTGGATTTGATTATTATGAGCATGAGTAGCTAATTTATTTAATCTAGGGTTTTGGTGGAACCCGTTGGGGGATGAACTTATCGTGATATTAATATAGTTTGGTTGGTTGTTAATCTCCATTTGTTCAACTATGTTCTTGTTGTGGTTAATTGAAAGGATCCTCAATTAGCTGTGCCTATTTATTATGTATCTAATTGAGAGAGAGTGCATATTTAGGTAGTTGTTTGAACAACATCACTCCCGGAGTATAAACGAAAGTCATAACCGAGGGTTTAGAGGTTGGATTAGAGATAACGATACCTCGGGTGCAATCTAAAGTGAACTGTAATGCAATCTAGCTAGCGTAACTTGAGAGAGTGCGTCTAGTAAATTATCATAATTACTTGAGAGAGATTTATGATAACTAGAGTGTTCATGATTGATAGAGACAACTAATCAAACTATAGGAAGTATCCAAGAAAGAAGTTCACCGAAGGGGAAAACTATAACCTTAGACCTTTATTCTAATTATTTACACCGCCTTGTTAGTTAATCTTTAGTTTATTAATTTTGTTCAGTAAAAATAGTAAAACATTACCGATTGATATTCAAAATTCCGGAAATTTGAACTGATAATCTTAGTGTATGAAAGCCCAGATGACTTAAGCTTCGATGTGATAACATCTATATTTGAATTTGACTACAGTAGTAATCTTAATCTAATGTTACGTTTTGGAGGCTTAGATTTGTCTCGTAAATACCATTTTGGATTCTGTCAAAGTAGAGACGATATTATGTTATTGTGTTTAGAGAATCTACATTAACATAATTTTATAATGGAATCATGTGCAATTGAAACAAAGCAACGTTTAGGAACTAAGGGATTTTGGTGATAAGTCATAGAGATGGCGTTAGTAGAAAATTAATGTCGACGGCCTTCACTTACTAATATTTTTGGCTATATCGCTTTGATGCTCTCTTACGGTTACTAATTTCATGATTTAATTTTTAAAATAAATAAATAACTATATTATCTACTTGAGCGAGAACATGCCAAATACGAAGATTAGGTTGATTACTTTTGTGCCGCCTAAGGTCTTTGGGACTCGAGAAGATAATACAGTCTAATTCTGAAATATGTAGGACCACTAATTTACAAATTTTGCATATGTTGCAGTAAAAGCATGTAAACCCCACATATTGATTGTGATTTGGTTTCACGATTCAAAATTTATTAGTCGCAATGATACCTAACTCAATCCGTTAGGTCAGTCAATTAACAGTTAGTACAATTCTAATAAAATAAAGATGACCAACAAATGATATATCTGAATTCCATACAACATCCCAAGGATTGATAATACAAGTCATGAGTTACTAAAACTGGATTATTGCTAATACCGGTATGAAATAAATATAATTTCTGTTTGAAATGTACATAAACAGAATTCAACTCTAAATCTACCCAAGGACAAGTGGTAGTCACACCCGAAAGGCACGAACATCTTCAAAGTCAGCTCTAGTCATCAATCGCAGCTTCGCTTCAAGATTTACACGCAAGGCGCAGAAGTGTAGTATGAGTACAACCATCCTCATGTACTCAATAAGTATCTTGACTAACCTCGATGACGTGGTGACGAGGCTTTTTAGTTAAAAAATACTACTGATATAACCTGTGCAGTAGACTAGCAATAGAATAATACTACAACATAACAGAAAAGAGTACAAGAAACAAATATGCAAAGTAGTAAATGATTACTAGAAGAAATTACGATTAATATTCCTCAATATTACGACCAGTCATTTCCTTAGAGCGATAACTAACAAACCACGGTAGTAAATCTATAACTTCCATAGTGTGAGGAATGTACTCAAGATATCAAATCAAATGGAACGGCTACACCCTTCATGCATTTATCTCATCCTCGCCAAATATACATATAACAGTACCAACCAGGTAAAAGGAATGCCAATAACAATAATGACCAAGTGAGAAATACACAGGTAGTAATAACGAACAAGGCAGTATATATGGACAATGGTAACAGAATAGGTAGGAGGCATAGAAGTAATGACATCAATTAAGAAGGAAGAACATAAATTTCACTAACTAACATGGTAGATAGCCAAGAGTAGATATAACAAACAAGAGAAAAAGTGTGGTCTTTATGAGCTAACAAATAGAAGGCATGAATAACTAACATGATAGAAGGCGTATACGAAAGTGCAACAAATGAGAAACGGCATGGATGTAGATATGATAACAAGAAGGAAGGCATGATGTTTTCAAGTTAAATAGATAGAAGGCATGGACAACACATCAATAGTTGAGATAGAGGACAAAGACAGAACGACAACGACAAGTCACATAGAAAATGTAGGTAACAATAACATCTTAAGGTAAATGCATGAATGTATACACAAGGAAAAGATATCACAACATAATGCATGTTCGTCGTCCTCACCTGCACGAAAACACCCTTCGTGCCATGAGCAAATGATAATATAAAAATATGATTAATGTAAATGAAATGGCACGGCATCACCCTTCATGCTTTTATTCTCATCCTCACATGATAATATAAATGAAAACATGATAATATAAGGAAATGGCACGGCATTACCCTTCGTACTTCTAATATCATCCTCACATGATAATGTAAATGAGATCATGATAATGTAAAAGAAATGGCACAGCATCACCCTTCGTGCTTTTACTCTCATCCTCGCGTGATAATATAAATGAAATATCACGGCATCAACCTGCGTGCTTTAAAAAATATGTAATGGCACGGCCTCACTCTTCGTTCTTTACACTCTTCATCATCAAACATATGTATATCAATGAGAATCAAGGTAGGAAGTATGAATAACATCAAGGAGAGTGATTAAATGAATATTTCAAATGAACATTAATCATAACTTTCAAGTCAATAACAATTCAATAAACATCGAGAACCTTATTTTTCAAGTATTTCAAAAAGTCTCAAAAATGATCTTCAACTCAAGTATAGAATCCAATATCTCAAGAATAATAATCGTAGCGATGTATTAGTGATTAAGCATAATGATGACCGAATTAAACACATCAATAAAAAAGTTTCACAAAAATTCGTCAAATTTTAATCAAGTTATAATAAGCTAAATCTTGGTTTCTAACATTCAATTTTCTATTCTTAGTAATCTAGAAGTCAAGTAAGACATGAAACAAGAAGGTTACGTAACTCTACAAGGTACAATTAATCGTATCGAGCATGATTAACCCTGGCACATACATATACAACCGTCACCTCATATGTGCATCACCCCCGTATGTAACAAATAACGACAATTAGTAGAAAAAAAATTTCCAACAAAGTTAGACTAGACACTTACCTCAAACAATCCCAACTGATACACTAGAAGCGCCATCCCGCTCAAATCATCCTCCGAACGGCTCAAATCTAGCCAAAATCCACTCAAAATCATCAAATAATTCCATAGGAAGCAAACTCAATCGATAAAGGTCGAATCTTTACATAGTTACTCAAAGTCAACCAAAAATTCAAACCCAAGTCCGCACCTCGAAACCCAACAAAACTCATAAAATCTGACAACCTATTCAATTACGAGTCCAACCATACTAATTTCACTCAAATTCGACTCCGAGTCGATGTTCAAAACGCAAAATTCATTTTAGGAAAGTTTAAACAAAAACTCTCAATTTCTCTTTGAAATCATGAATCATATGCCAAAAATGAAGATGGAATCACGAAATATAATCAAAATCAAGTAGAAAACACTTACCCCAATCCATGTGGTAAAAATCGCCTCCAAAATCATCCAAATCCGAGCTCCATAACTCAAAATATGATAAAATGTATGAAATCTTCAAAATATAGTACTTTATAACACTACCCCATCAATATTCTTCGCAAACGCGAGAAGACCATCGCGTTCGAGATGAACAAAATCACACCAACACAAAACGACCCTACACGTTTGCGACATAGTCCTCGCGAACGCGATGCACAACAGAACCAAATATTTGTGAATGCAGCTGCTACTTCGCAAACGCGAACACATTTCCTCCAGCTCCTAACTCCTCAATCCTACTCTATGTGAACGCGACACTTCATCGCAAACGCGGAAAACAATCAGCTTACCTTTCGCGAACACATTCCATATATCATGTCCGCGAAAAATAAATTCGCAGCAGACCAAAGTACATTTCGCGATCGCGGCTGGACCTTCGCGATCACGAAGAACACCAGAAGCAACAGGTAACCGCAGAAACCAGCAATAACAACATGGCCCAAAATAGTCTGAAACATGTCCGAAACTCACCTGAGCCCCTCGAACCCCGTCCGAACATACCAACAAGTCACATAACATAACACAGACCTACTTAAGGCCTTAAATCATGCATAACTACATCAAAACCACGAATGGCACCTCAAATCAAACTTAATGAACTTTTGAACTTTCAAAACTCGTGTCGAACCATATCAAATCAATTCGGAATGACCTCAAATTATGCACACAAGTTCCAAATGACATAACGAATCTGTTAGAACTTTTGAAACCAAAATCCAAACCCAATATCATCAATGTCAACTTCTGGCCAAACTTATGAACATTCCAAAACTCCAAATTGTCAATTTTTGCCAATTAACGCCAAAACCTTCAAGACGCACCCAAATGCAAATATAGGCATACACCCAATTCCAAAATCATCATCTGAGCCTAATGGAACCATCAAACCTCAGATCCGGGGTCAACTACACAAAATTCAATCTTGGTCAATTCCTCCAACTTAAGGCTTCTAACATGAGAATCCTTCTTCCGAATCACTTAAAAACCAAAACCGACAATTCTCACAAGTCTTAATACGTCATATGAAGCTACTCAAGACTTCAAGCAGCTGGACGGAATGCAAATGCTTAAAACGGTCGGTCGGGTCGTTACATTCTCCCCCACTTAAACATATGTTCGTCCTCAAACTTGCCAAGAGTCGTTCCAAGGTCATCAAATCACGGTGTAACCTTACCATGCACATATCCGGGGGTGATCCCACGTCACCCCGCTCTATATAAGCCTGCCAACACAACATAACTAGAGATCCTTACTTCAACCTTTATCTGTAAATCTTAGAACCCAATTTCCAAAATTCAGAGTTCATTACAAGACCCGAATCTCACATCTACATATTGTGTAAGTCTGAACAGGTTGTGCCGAGCCATAACCATGACCCAAGAAGTAATCACGTGATATACCACATACACGACCGATGATGAAAGAAACATACAAAATCTGTATACCACTCATCTGATCAATTAGCTAAGAAGCTCACTCATCTGACCAAGGCCATTGCCCAAATTCTTTGTGGAGATATGGTATTATTCCTCCAAACATTACATATCCCAATACGATAGTGCAAATCTCAGGTCTAGAAATCTCATATGCACTGATACAAGCAGCCTACCTAACAAGTCACACCAGATGCCATATGGATCCTCACACAATGTGGTTCCGTACACCAAACAAGTAATAACTCAGACAAGGCAGATCATAGTAAGAAAGTTAAATAAGAAGGCTACTAAGCAAGTTAAGTAGGCATGGTAGTTTTAACATTTTCCTATGAACTATTTTCAACAAAGTGGAAGACAAATACACGAAATAAGCATAAGGAGTTACATCTTATCATATTACCGTTGTGGAGCGCAACCCGGTCCTATCATTTAAATCCATATATGGGTACCCATCGAGCCATAGTGCTCTGCTCACTAATCACATGTTCGTCAACATCAAGCATGATAGAGTGCACAAAAATATAACTGTGGAAAGATGATTAGGCACAAACAATATTGAGAAAGTCAGGCACAACTACGGTGCAATAAGCAAGCCAGTATCACGAGGGTTATCTCAGTGTTTCAATAAGCAAGCAATTTGAGTAGCAATTTGAGTAGAGGTGTTGGCAGGTCCATTACAATATGCGTGCGAAAAATCATGTAACCTTCACCACCCGTCTTATCATAAGAGAGAAATACATAAAATAGACCAAGGCGCGAATAACATCCATTCAGCCTGATGATATACATGTGTTAATAGCTACATAAAAGCAAGCAAATCCGATCTAATACGGAATACATATTCTCATTAGGCTCATAAATAATCCCCAAACCATATTCCGATCATCCCCAAACAGGTAAATAACCTTCCAAAAGCCCATATCAACCTTTCCATAACACCTTCCATCAATCATCCAATCCTCAATGTTTCTTCACGATTTGCAATCAAGGAATAGTATGCAAACGAGAACATCTAGTCTCTGAACCTCACGAATACCAGAATCTTCATATCCGATCTCAACACCGCTACTCAAATTGCTGATACATCACTCACACTCCATCATCTTATATAAAATAGCCACAAGTCAAAACACAATGGACCTGCCAACATGTGCACTCTCCTCCGCCGATATCAAATAGTTCCCACATCCTCTTAAACATCTGAAATCGTCCGTCATCAAGAACTTGTATCCTTCCCTCCACAACTAAACTGCAACCTTGTACTTGCAACGTCCAACCCCACACGGCACACCCTCTCTAAGATTCTAACTCGTGACACTACAAAAATCTCATAGTCAACTCTGAATTATAAGCAAATTAAACATCTCATCAACCACAAACCCTTCATTTAACTCAATCCAGGAGAACACCGCCACATGCAATATAGCTTCTATAATTGTCGCAAACATCAACTCCGGTCATGGCCAAAACCATGGTGAGTTATTTGGAACTCATTAACAAATGATCGAGTCATCAGAACTAATCGCCTCTAACTCAACCAAGTCACCCAGACTGCCAACCCGAAAGTAACTCAATCCGATATGCTCGCTTTGAAGAAACCTTCTGGGAAATCTGAAGCAGTTTCTTGTATCTCTAAAATACTGCCATGGTGAATCATTCTTGACATAGAAATACTGCAGATCCGATTACCATTCGCTATCGATCTCAAGCCCTACCTATACACACATTTAGAAGTTCTTATATGTTAAATATGGTCTGGAACTCGTTAGAACCTTCTCGATAACCACTCACCTTACTATGATCTTCAATACATAGCTAATACAAACCGAGCAACCCACGCTTCAGCATATGAATATTCAAAGAAATAACCAAGCAATCCCTTGGCCCGAAAACTGATAAACGCAAGATTGTACAATCTGATTATCATTAGCATACTCCCCCACTTATATCGAATCCATAAAACACATCATCGGTAATCCAAAGTACCATATCTTCATATAGTCCCCAATCCCGCACGGCTATATAGATGAATACTTCAAAAACTCATGAAATACTAGTCATAGAACATTCCGAAGACTCTGTGAAGCGCTTACCCATCCTTGAATTAGTCAATAAAATTTTGTCAAATGCTCTGCAATGATAATATATGCAATCCACCGAATGGAAACCTCATACAAAACACACGATCCAAACTCATCACGCAGGAGATAACCCACCGAATTTACTCAAATCAATACCTTAACATGAGCCTACCTTAATCACAGTATCTAGGACATTAGCCATCTTCCCAAGTCCGTTCCTGCCAACCAAATATAACAACCTGGATCGTACCACAAATGAACGACTAAAAGATCCATCATGCGATTCTAAGAACAGACAACACATCATGATGATAATCAAGAATCCATAGCCCTTCATAATCCATCGGTCGTATCACAAATCGTCGACACATCGCGAATACCAAGTGCAAAACATCACTTATGAACAAATAGGAAGACTCAAAATCCTAGGATAAAAGTTGAAATAAGGTCGCACGATAAGGAAAGAAGGAAGGGAAATTTTCCTAAATGCCATGTAGCCTCTCGAAGATAGGTATGGACGTCATCATACCGATCCGCAAGACTCTACTAGACACTTGATCATGACTCATAAAACCTACAAACCTAGTGCTCTGATACCAACTTATCACGACCCAAAATCCATTAGTCGTGATGACACCTAACCCAACCCGTTAGGTCAACTAATTAACAGTTAATACAATTCTAATAAAGTAAAGGTGACCAACAAATGATATATCTGGATTCCATACAATATCCCAAGGACATGTAGTACAAGTCATGAGCTGCTAAGACTGGATTATTGCTAATACTGGTATGAAATAAATACAACTTTTGTTTGAAATGTACAAAAATAGAATTCAACTCTAAACTACCGAGGGACAAGTGGTAGCTGCACCGGGAAGGCAGGAACATCTTCAGAGTCATCTCCCATCATCAACCGCAGCTCCGCTCCAAGATCTGCACGCTAGGTGCAGAAGTGTAGTATAAGTACAACCGACCCCATGTACTCAATTAGTATCTTGACTAACCTCGATGAAACAGTGACAAGGCTTTTTAGTTAAAAGATACTCACTTATATAACATGTGCAGTAGACTAGCAATAGAATAATAATAGAACATAGCAGAAAAAAGTACAAGAAACAAATATGCGAAGTAGTAAATGATTACTAGAAAAAATCACGATTAATATTCCTCAATATCATGACCAATCAATTCCTTAGAGTGATAACCAACAAACCGCGGTAGTAAATATATAACTTCCATAATGTGTGGAATGTACTTAAGATATCAAATCAAATGGCACGGCAATGTCATTCGTGCATTTATCTCATCCTCACCAAATATACATATAAATAGTACCAACCAGTTATATGAAATGCCAATAACAGTAATGACCAAGTGAGAAATACAAAGGTAGTAATAACAAATAAGGTAGTACATATGGACAACGGTAACAGACTAGGTAGGAGGCATAGAAGTAATGACAACAATTATGAAGGAAGAACATAATTTCACTAACTAACATGGTAGAAGTCCTAGATGTAGATATAACAAACAAGAGGGAAAGCATGGTCTTTATGACCTAACAGATAGAAGGTATGAATAACTAACATGATAGAAGGATTATATGAAAGTGCAACAAATCAGAAACACTATGAATATAGATATGACAATAAGAAGGAAGGCATGATGTTTGCAAGTTAAACAGATAGAAGGCATGGAAAAGTCAACAATAGTTGATATAGAGGACAAATACAGAACAACAACGACAAGTCACATAGAAAACATAGGTGCAACAATAACAACTGAAGGTTGTAACGACCCGACCGGTTGTTTTGAGAGTATTAGCCCCGATCTCCTATTTACTACTTCCCCCGTATTTTTTTCTACTTATGTGACTTGCCTGGAGGTTGTGTTTGTGGTTTCGGAGTGATTTGGGACACTTTATACCTAAAACAGAAGCTTAAGTTCTAGGATTTTGACCATAGTTGGAACTATCTGAAGACGACTCCGGAATGGAGTTTCGTCGGTTCCGTTAGGTCCTGGGTGATTTTATACTTAGGAGCGTGTCCATATTATGTTTTGGAGGTATGTAGCTGAAGTAGGCTTGAAATGGCGAAATTTGAATTTTTGGAAGTTTGACCGGAAGTAGAATTTTTTGATATCAGGGTCGGATTCCGATTTCGGAAGTTGGAGTAGGTTTGTAATGTCAACTATGACCTATGTGAAAAATTTGGGGCCAATTGGACGTGATTTGATAGGTTTCGGTATCAGTTGAAGAAATTTGAAGTTTCAAAGTTCATTAAGTTTGAATTGGAGTGTGATTCGTGTTTTTGTTTGATGTGATTTGATAGCTCGACTAAGTTCGTATGATATTTTAGGAGTAGTTGGTATCTTTATTTGAGGTCCCGGGGGCCTCGGGTTGATTTCGGGTAGTTAACGGATCATTTAAAAATATGTTAGATTGGCTAAAGTTGCTGCACCTGGTGTAATTGCATCTGCGCACTTTGGGCCGCAGGTGCGGCACCGCAGAAGTGGCCATCGAGCCGCAGAAGCGAATACAAGCTTGCCCAGCTGGGACTGCAGAAGCGGTCAGAGTCTCGCAGAAGCGGACGCGCAGAAGCGGCCCTTGATAGCAGAAGCAATATTTGAGGACTTAAGTTAATTCTTCACCTGCGATGGTTTTTCCGCAGGTGCAGAAGCGGTGAACCCCTCGTAGAAGCGATATCGCTGGGCAGAAAAAGGCTAAGTTCGAGGGTTTTATCCCATTATCATTTTGGGACTTTGAGAGCTCGACTTTTGGGAGATTATTTGAAGGATTTTCAGAGGAAGCTATTGGGTAACAATTCTTAACTCATTTATGGTTAATTCCACTAATCTATAGTTGATTTCATCATTTAATTAAGGATTTGAGTTGAGAAACTTGGGCAAAAAGTTGAAAAGTTCTTCAATCAAAATTTTGAGTTTTGGTCGGGATTTTGATATCGGATTTGTGTAATTTTGGTACGAGTGGACTCGTGGTTGAATGGGTGTTCGTATTTTGTAAATTTTACCCGATTC
Source organism: Nicotiana knightiana (assembly GCA_005239525.1). Taxonomy (NCBI): domain Eukaryota; kingdom Viridiplantae; phylum Streptophyta; class Magnoliopsida; order Solanales; family Solanaceae; genus Nicotiana; species Nicotiana knightiana. The sequence continues at coordinate 9,480 of ML394232.1, read as the reverse complement.
CGAGACGTGGGCCCAAATCGACTTTTCAGGGCGATTTTCAAAATTCTTGTTAAAGTCTTGATTTCATTAATTAGATTAGTCTATTATAGTTGTATTTATGGTATGTAATTGTTTTGGGCTAGATTTGGGTCATTTGGATTCAGATAATCGAGGAAAAGGCATTTTTACCGATTGATTGAGCGTGGTTCGAGGTAAGTGGCTTGCCTAACCTTGTGTGGGGGAAATCCCCTAAGGATTTGGTACTGTTGTGATGCTTCTGTGATATGTGAGTGTCGTGTATGAGAGGTGACGAGTGCGTACACGGGCTAATTGTTGTAAAACCTGACTTTTCGCTGAGTAGTATCCTGCCATCTTAATTGAGTTATACCAGCATGTGTAGTTATCCTATTTCGTCTAGTTTCACATGTCTTCATGTCTTAAATGCTTATTTGAAATCCATGCAGCATGTTTTGTGAATTCATGTCTTTACTTGATTTGTATCAACCTTAGCTGTAGAATTCTTGTTGTTAATTGCTTTTTTCCACCTATTTGAGTTGTGTGTTTACTTTTGGGACTACAAGACGGTACCTCGGGAGATCTCCCTGCATATTTACTTTTGGGACTACGAGGCAGTACCTCAGGAGATCCCCCTACACATTTACTTTTAGGACTACGAGGCGGTACCTCGAGAGTTCCCCCTGCACATTTACTTTTGAGACTATGAGGCGGTACCTATGAGATCTCCAAGCATATTTATTTTGGGACTATGAGACGGTATCTCGGGAGATCCCCTGTTGAGTATTTACTTTTGGGACTACGAGACGCTATCTCAGAAGCGCTCATGTTGTTTATCTCATTATGATGTGTTGTTATTTCTCTCTGAATTCTTTCTGTTAAATTCTCAATTTTTCTTCATGGTATTATGTCTTCTGTCTTATTATTATATCCCAGTAGGGACCGGACTTGACCTCGTCACTACTCTACTGAAGTTAGGCTTGGAATTTACTTGGTAGTGTTGTGGTGTACTCATGATACTCTTCTGCACATGTTTTGTGTGCAGATCCAGGTACTTCTTATCAGACTCGTTATCAGTGAGCAGCGAGACTTAAGAGACTTCAAGGTATTCTGCTCGCGTGCACAGACCTCAGAGTCCCCCTCTATTCCCTCATATGTCATTCGCCTTTCTGTATTTTCTTAGGCTCTGGTGTATAGAGATACTAGTTTTCTTCTGTAGCTTGTGACTTATGATTTCTGGGGTTTGGGAACTCTATGTATACTCTAGTGTTGGGTTACTTGTACATACCAAGCGGCATTTTATCATTTTATAGTTATCTGTTGCAGTCTCGTTGTTAAATTCTATTTTCATTTCTGTTAATCCACAATTTGTTAGGCTTACCTAGTCGTAGAGACTAGGTGTCATCACGATGTCTTACGGAGGGATATTTGGATGGTGACAAGTTAGTATCAGAGCTCTAGGTTCATAGGTGTCGTGAGTCACAATCCGGTTTATTAGAGTCTCCTGGATCGGTACGTATATGTCTGTACTTATCTTCATGAGGCTATGTAACTATTAGGAAAATTACACCTCTTGATTTCCTTGTCGTGAGAAATTGTTTACTTTGAAATTCTAAACTTTTGTCTTCTATTCTCCCACAGATGGTGAGGACACGTACAGGCGGATCTGATGACCAGGCACCTGCACCCCCTGCTAGAGCCACAAGAGGTCGGGGCCGGGGTTAGAGGTCGAGGACGTCCACGTGGTGCAGCCAGAGCACCCCGCACGAGCTCCTGCAGAGGAACCCCTAGTAGATCCAGCTAGAGGGCCAGCTAGAGGGCAGGCACCTGAGGTACCTGTTGCTACACTAGCCCTCCAAGAGACTCTAGCCCAGAGTCTGAGCATGTTCATCACCTTGGATCAGGCTGGGTTGATTCCACTTGCTCCTGCCACATCTCAGGCCGGGGGAGGAGTACAGACTCCCACGACCCATACCCCAGAGCAGTGGGTTCAGGTCGACCAGGTTCCAAAGATTATACTGATGCAGCCGGTAGCTCCAGTTCGGCCCGAGGTTAGGGCAGCAGTTTCTGAGGCAGAGTAACTCAGGCTTGAGAGGTACAAAAAGTACCACCCTCCTACCTTTAGTGGATTGGCGTTAGAGGATGCCCAGGGTTTTCTTGGGGAGTGTCATCGTATTCTCCGTACTATGGGCGTAGCGGAGTCGAGTGAGATTTTTTTACTACATTCCATCTTTGAGGAGCATCCTGTCAGTGGTGGCATGCTTATGAGTTGGGTAGTCCGGCTTATTACATGGACTCAGTTCTTGGACATGTTCTTGAGGGAGTATGTTTCTCAGAGTCTCAGAGACGCATGGCGCATGGAGTTTGAGCAGTTGCGCCAGGGTTCTGTGACTGAGTCAGAGTATGCAGTTTGCTTCAGTGATTTGGCCTAACATGCACCAGCCTTGGTTGCTATATTTCGAGAGAGGGTTCGTCGGTTTATCGAGGGATTCCACCCCAATATCAGGCTTAGCATGGCACGGGAGTTGGAGATAGATATTTCGTACTAGCAAGTTGTGAGTATTTCTAGGAGATTTGAGGGTATGCTTGCACGGGAGAGAGAGGAGAGGGAGGCCAAGTAGTCTCGAGATTCTATCACTTATAGTGGTACTCATGCCCCAGCTGCAGTTCATCATGGTAGGGGCTATGTGAGTCACCCAGTTCATTTAGCACTTCCAGCCGCCAGTGGTATTCCAACCCCTTCTAGGCCCAATGAGCCTTATTATGCACCGCCAATATCTAATGCACCTCCTGCACGGGATGCTTGTAGCGGTCAATCCAGACGACCTAGCCCGATTCAGTCACAGCAGCCACGCCCTCCGAGAGCTTGTTTTGAGTATGGAGACACTCGCCATATGGTGAGGGATTGCCCCAGACTTAGGAGGGGTGCACCTCCACAGACTTCTCAGGCACCCCGTGCTCCACCGGGTCCTCAGGCTATGATTATAGCACTAGCTACCACTCCACCTGCTCAGCCAGCTCGAGGAGGAGGTTGGAGAGGTCGAGGCCGCCCTAGAAGGGGAGGCCAGGCCAGATATTATGCTCTTCCCGCTCGTACAGAGGCATTTGCTTCCGACTCTGTCATTAAAGGTGTTGTTCCGGTCTATCATAGAGATGCATCAATTTTATTTAATCCAGGCTCCACGTATTCCTATGTGTCATCTTATATTGCCCCGTATTAAGGCGTATCTCGTGATTCTTTGAGTTCTCCTATTTATGTGTCTACACCTGTGGAATATTCTATTGTTATTGACCGTGTGTATCGGTCGTGTTTGGTTGTTCTTAGTTGTTTTGAGACCAGAGCCGACTTATTATTGCTCAGTATAGTAGATGTTGATATTATTTCGGGCATGGACTGGTTGTAGGCCCATTATGTTATTCTTGATTGTCACGCCAAGACTGTGATACCGGCTATGCCAGTATAACCGCGATGAGAGTGGAGAGGTACCTTAGAGTATAATCCCATCAGAGTTATATCATTTCTTAAAGCCAACGAATGGTTGAGAAGGGGTGTGACACATATCTAGCTTATGTGAGAAGTGTCAATATTGATACCCCTACAATTGAGTCAGTTCCAGTAGTGGGGGATTTTCCAGATGTATTTCCAGCTGATCTTCTGGGCATGCCGCCCGACAGTGATATTGACTTTGGTATTGATTTGTTGCCGGCACTCAGCCCATATCTATTCCTCCATATCTTATGGCTCATCCTGAGTTGAAGGAGTTGAAGGAGCAGTTACAAGAGTTGCTCAATAAGGTCTTCATTCGGCCCAATGTGTCACCTTGAAGTGCTCCGATCTTGTTTGAGAAGAAAAAGGATGGTTCTATGTGTATGTGCATTAATTATCGCCAATTGAACAAAATTATAGTGAAGAATAGGTATCCATTGCCTTGCCTCGTCTTGATGACCTATTTGATTAGTTGCAGGGTACCAGAGTATTTTCCAAGATTTCCTTATGTTCAGGCTATCATCAATTGAAGATTCAGGAGCCAGATATCCCGAAGACTGCTTTCAAGACTCGGTATGGTCACTACGAGATCTTGTGATGTCATTTGGGCTTACCAACGCCCCATATACATTAATACACTTGATGCACAGTGTGTTTCGGACCTATCTTGACTCATTCATCATTGGTTTATCGACGATATTCAGGTGTACTCCCGGACTCGGGAGGATCATGAGCAGCACCTGAAGACTGTGCTTCAGACCTTGAGAAAAGAAGTTATATGCAAAAATTTTAAAGTGTGAGTTTTGGCTAGCTCAGTGGCATTCTTGGGTCGTGTGGTGTCGAGTGATGGGATTAAGGTCGATCTGAAGAAGGTTGAAGCAGTGCAGAGTTAGCCCAGACAGTCCTCAGATATGGAGATCTAGAGTTTTCTTGGGTTGGCAGGGTATTACCAGCAATTTGTAGAGGGTTTCTCATCTATTGCAACACCTATGACTAGGCTGACCAAAAGGGTGCTCCGTTCAGGTTGACAGAGGAGTGTGGGGAGAGCTTTTAGAAGCTCAAGACAGCTTTGACTACAACCCCAGTATTGGTATTGCCTACAGGTTCGGGGTCTTCTACTGTATATTGTGATGCGTCGCGGATTGGTCTCGGCGCGGTGTTAACATAGGACGGTAGGGTGATTGTCTGTGTGTCCAGACAGCTGAAGGTGCATGAAAAGAACTATCCTGTCCATGACCTTGAGTTAGCATCTATTGTTCATGCCTTGAAGATTTGGTGGCACTATTTGTACAGTGTCCCTTGTGAGATCTACACCAATCACCAGAGTTTGCAGCATCTGTTCAAACAGAAGGATCTTAACTTGCGTAAGCGAAGGTGGTTGGATCTGCTTAAGGATTATAATATCACCATTTTGTACCATCCTGGGAAGGCCAATGTAGTGGTCGATGCGTTGAGTCGCCAGGCGGAGAGTTTGAGGAGCTTAGCATATCTACCAGCAGCAGAGAGGCCATTGTCGTTGGATGTTTAGGCCTTAGCCAACCAGTTTGTTAGATTGGATATTTATGAGCCGAGTCAAGTGTTGGCTTGTATGGTCTCTCGGTCTTCTCTTTATGATCGTATCAGGGAGCGTCAATATGACGACCCCCATTTGTTTTTCCTTAAGGACACAGTTCAGCACGATGATGCTAAGGAGGTCACTATTGGAAATAATGGTGCATTGAGGAAGCAGGGCAGCCTATGTGTTCCCAACATAGATGGTTTGCGTGAGTCGATTCTCCAGGAGGCTCACAGTTAGCGGTACTCCATTTATCCACATGCCGCGAAGATATATCAGGACTTGAGTCATCATTAGTGGTGGAGGATAATGAAGAAGGACATAGTGGAATATGTAGCTCGGTGTCTAAATTGCCAGCATGTAAAGTATGAGCATCAGCGGCCAGGTGGATTGCTTCTGAAGTTAGAGACTCCGGAGTAGAAATGGGAGAGAATTACTATGGATTTCATTGTTAGGCTTCCACGGACTCAGCGGAAGTTTGATGCAGTTTGGGTGATTGTGTATAGGTTAACCAAGTCAGCTTATTTCATTCATGTGATGACTGCTTATTCTTCTGAGAAGTTTGCTCGAGTTTATATCCGCGAGATTGCTAGGCTTCATGGCATACCGGTATCTATCATCTCTGACCGGGGTACGCAGTTTACATCACGATTTTGGAGGGCCGTACAACATGAGTTAGGTACTCGGTCTAAGTTGAGCACAAATTTTCACCCTCAGACGGAAAAACAGTGTGAGCGCACAATTCAAATACAGGAGGATATGCTATGTGCATGTGCGATGGAGTTTGGAGTTTGGAGGTTCTCGGGATTAGTTCTTGCCACTTTCGAAGTTTGCCTACAACAATAGTTATCAGTCGAGCATTCAGATGGCACCGTATGGTAGGCAGTGCCAGCCTCCAGTGGGTTGGTTCAAGTGGGGTGAGGCTAGGTTAATGGGTACAGACTTGGTTCAGGAGGCTTTGGAGAAGGTTAAGGTGATTCAGGATCAACTTCGCACAACCCACTCCAGACATAAGAGTTATGCGGATTAGAAGGTTCACGATGTTGCATTCATGGTTGGAGAGCGGGTCCTGCTCCGGGTGTCACCCATAAAGAGTGTTATGAGGTTCGGAAAGAAGGGAAAGATGAGCCCAAGGTTTATTAGACCATTCAAGGTGTTACGATGTGTTGGGGAGGTTGCTTATAAGCTTTCCTTGCCTCACATCCTAGCAGGAGTCCATCCGGTATTTCATGTTTCTATGCTCCGGAAGTATCACAATGATCTGTCTCATGTGTTGGATTTTAGCTCAGTCCAGTTGGACAAGTATTTATCTTATATTGAGGAGTCGGTGGCTATTTTGGACAGGCAGGTTCGAAAGCTGAGGTAAAAAAACATTGATTCAGTAAAGGTTCAGTGGAGGGGTCAGCCGGTCGAGAAGGCGACTTTGGAGACCGAGCATGATATGTGTAACCGTTATCCTCATTTTTTCACCACTTCAGGTATGTCTCTATACTCGTTCGAGGACGAATGATTGTTTTAAGAGGGGGAGGATGTAACGACCCGGTCGGTCGTTTTGAGAGTATTAGACCCAATCCCCTATTTACTGCTCCCCCCGTATCTTTTTCTGCTTATGTGACTTGCCAGGAGGTTTTTTTGTGGTTTCGGAGTGATTTGGGACACTTAGTCCCTAAAACGGAAGCTTAAGTTCTAGGATTTTGACCGTAATTGGAACTGTGTTAAGACGACTCTGGAATGGAGTTTTGTCGGTTCCGTTAGCTCTGTTGGGTGGTTTTGGACTTAGGAACGTGTCCGGATTGTGTTTTGGAGGTTTGTAGCTGGAGTAGGCTTGAAATGGCAACAGTTAAATTTTTAGGAGCGTGGATTCCGATTCCAGAAGTTGGAGTAGGTCCGTAATGTCAATTATGACTTGTGTGCAAAATTTTGGGTCAATCGGACATGATTTGATAGGTTTCGGCATTGGTTGTAGAAGTTTGACGTTTCAAAGTTCATTAAGTTTGAATTTGACTGTGATTCATATTTTTGTTGTTATATGATGTGATTTAAGGGTTGGACTAAGTTCGTATGATGTTTTAGGACTTGTTGGTATGTTTGGTTCAGGTCCCGGGGGCCTTGGATTAATTTCAGGTGATTAACATATCATTTGGAAATGTGTTGGATTGGCTGAAGTTGTTGCACCTGGTGTAATCGCACCTACGCACTTTGAGTCGCAGATGCGGCACCGTAGAAGCAGCTATCGGCCGGAGAAGCGGTTATGGGCCTACCCAACTAGGACCGCAGAAGTGGTCAGAGTCTCGTAGAAGCAGCCCTTGATTGCATAAGCGATTTTTAAGAACTTAAGTTAAGTCCGCACCTGCGATGGTTTTTCCGCAGAAGCGAGATCCCTGGGCAGAAAAAGGCTAAGTTCGAGGGTTTTATCCCATTTTCATTTTAGGACTTTGAGAGCTCGTGGGCAATTATTTGAAAGATTTTCAGAGGAAGCTATTGGGTAACGATTCTTAATTCATTTATGGTTGTATTCCACTAATCTATAGTTGATTTCATCATTTAATTAAGGATTTGAGTTGAGAAATTTGGGGGGAAAGTTGGAAAGTTCTTCAACCAAAAATTTGAGTTTTGATCGGGATTATGATATCAAATTTGAGTAATTTTGGTATGAGTGAACTCGTGGTTGAATGGGTGCTCGTATTTTGTGACTTTTACCCGATTCCGAGACAGGGGCCTAGGTCGATGTTTCGGGGCGATTTTTGAAATTCTTGTTAAAGTCTTGATTTCATTAATTAGATTAGTGTATTATAGTTGTATTTATGGTATGTAATTATTTTTGGCTAGATTTGGGCCATTCAGAGTCGGATAATCGAGAGAAGGCATTCTTACTGATTGATTAAGTTTGGTTCGAGATAAGTGACTTGTCTAACCTTGTGTATGAAAATCCCCTTAGAATTTGGTACTGTTGTGATACTTCTGTGATATGTGAGCGTCGTAGGCGAGGTGATGAGTGCATACACAGGCTAATTATTATGAAACTCGATTTTCACTGAGTATTATCATGTTACATCTTAACTTTTTTTTTTTGTTATCTTTTTTTTTAAGCAATCCACTAGGCAGGGCCTAGGGCTAGTTTTATTAATATTAAAAAGCGAAAAAAGAACCACATAGGAAGAGTACAAATAAGGGGGACAATAGCACCAGTAATGTTGCCTCTATGCCTTGGCTATATGATCACTCCTCTGCGCCTCACAATGCCCTTATGGCAGCCTCATGTAGAGGAATCATGGTGTAGATGCCGGCAAAGTCTCACGAGGGCATATAATCTCATAACCATTTGGATGTCTTTCCAAAGGCATAGGGCTAGAGCAACACAAACTGGGCTAAACCTTACCTTACTAATCCTATAGAGGCAAATAAAAAGCCTCACCTACTAGCATGCATGTAAAAAGAAAGAACTAGCTAGCACTAAATATTCTATGATCATCACAGAGTTTATAACATACTCTGTGATGATATTACAAATGACTATGCTAATAAAATGGTAAAATAAGATATAATAGAAATTTGAGTCTTGTCCTTTCATATTCAAGCTTGTGAGTTCTTCAACTTGTTGTTCCTTGCTTTCCACTTCAACTATCTTCAAAATGTCTTCAAACTTCATCATTTCTTCTTGGATCTATTTGATCTTGTGGAGGTGGTAGGGGCAGCCCCCCCTTTTTGTTTTGCAACTCTCATAGGCAGTTTTCTAATGATTAATTCTTGTGTGACCCTGCCATCCCAACTATGTTGCCTCTCGTGTGTCTTCTTCTTACTTTTATTCGATCCACTTCTAAGATGTCTTGGTGAGAGATCTCCTTCCCTAGCCACATTAGCAAAACTTGCATCTAGGAGTTCTTGCTCTTCCCCTTCTTCATAAAGGTCATGCCCCACGTCCACACCAAAAGCTTCAGTAGGATTTAATCCGGACACTAAAGCTCCTGGCTCATGACTCTTAGCCACTATTCCAATAGATTTAGAAATAGTAGCTACTGCCTTTTTATCAAGAGAATTTAAAGTATCCATATCATGAGTAACAAGAGCATGAAGGATATTTGTAGGAGTCAAATTGTACCTTGTAATAGGCGAACTTATGCTTGCCATGTTTCCTATAGATAGAGCCCTAGTATTAGGGTCATTTTTTGATGTAGCTGCTACAATTTGCTGCTGCCCGGATGGTATAAAAGCAGGAGCATTCGGGCTTAATCCTCTCTTTTTTGGTTCACTATCCGTAGAATTAGAAACATGTTCGCTTTGCACCTTTGCTGCCTCGTCCTTTGATGGAGGAGTTGCTGAAAATTGAGTTGCCTCATCGTCACTCTCCTCTTGGATGTTATCTGCATAATCTTCTTCCTCTTCTACAACTCGCTCAGCCCAAGTCTTGCGACTAACAACAATTGCACTCGTCGCACCTTGTTGA
>ML394231.1:0-24040 GCA_005239525.1 Nicotiana knightiana | reverse complement strand
GAATATAGGCGTTAGGTTAGCTTGAATAAGCGAGTTGTACTTTGGGAGAAGGCTACGAGCAATGTTAACCTCGTCAATCAATAAACCGGATAATTTAATTAGACGATTTAAGTGGAAAACTCAACAGGATTGTTTTCTAACCCATAGCTCTATAATATCGGCTCTTATTGAATTCGTGTCTAATTTTGCCAACTTGTTTCTTTAATCTCTTAGTTTGTTGCTCTAGATATATTTTAGTTAAATATTCATACTTTAGTGTTCGCTTGAATAGATTAATTGTTTGGGTTTAATTTAGTTGATAGTTAATCACAATTCTCTGTGGGTACGATATCTGGACTTACAATCCTATATTACTTGTCGACCATGTATACTTGCGTGTGCGTTTGGGACCAACACCATCCTGCACGGTAAGACTACCATTGAGTTGAAAAACGTTGCATCAGTTCTTCTACTCAATGAGAAGATGAGAAAGAAGCATGAAAATCAAGGGCAGGTTCTCATCACAGAAGGTAGAGGCAGGAGTTATCAAAGGAGTTCGAGCAACTATGGTAGATCCGGAGGTCGTGGGAAGTCCAAGAACCGATCCAAATCAAAAGCCAAAAATTGCTACAATTGTGATCAACCAGGTCACTTCAAAAGAGATTTCCCAAATATAAGGAAGGGAAGAGGTTAAACCAGTGGCCAGAATAATGACAACAACACAACCGCTGTGGTGCAAAACGATGATAATGTTGTTCTCTTCATAAATGACGAAGAAGAATGCATGCATTTGGCAGGTACAGAGTCGGAATGGGTGGTTGACACAACATCATCTTACCATGCCACACCTGTAAGAGATCTTTTTTGCAGATATGTAGCAGGTGAATTTGGTACTATGAGAATGGGTAACACAAGTTGCTCAAATATTGCAGGGATTGGTGACATTTGTATCAAGACAAATGTCGGATGCACATTGGTTCTAAAAGACGTGTGACATGTACCTGATTTGTGGATAAACTTGATCTCGAGTATAGCTTTAGACCGAGATGGATACGAGAACTATTTTGCAAATCAAAAGTGGAGACTCACCAAAGGATCATTGGTGATTGCAAAGGGAGATGCTCGTGGCACGTTGTACAGGAAAAATGCAGAAATATGCCGAGGTGAATTAAATGCGGCACAAAATGAGATTTCTGTAGAATTGTGGCACAAAAGAATGGGTCATATGAGCGAGAAAGGATTGCAGATTCTTTCTTGGAAATCACTCATCTCTTTTGCCAAAGGTACAATGGTAAAACCTTGTGATTACTGTTTATTTGGTAAGCAGCATAGAGCCTTATTTCAGACATCGTCTAAAAGAAAATTGAATATGCTTGATTTAGTATATTCTGATGTTTGTGGTGCAACGGAAATTTAATCGATGGGCGGTAACAAATATTTTGTTACTTTTATTGATGATGTTTCACGTAAATTGTGGGCTTACATCTTGAAAACCAAAGATCAGGTGTTTCAAGTTTTCCAGAAGTTTCATGCTCTAGTGGAAAATGAGACAAGTCGAAATCTAAAGCGTCTCATAAGTGACAATGGAGGTGAGTACACTTCAAGAGAATTTGAAGAGTACTGTTCAAGTCATGGGATTAGACATGAAAAGTAGTTCATGGAACCCCACAACACAATGGCATAGCCGAGAGGATGAACCGCACCATTGTTGAGAAGGTGAGAAGCATGCTCAAAATGGCTAAACTGCCTAAGTCATTCTGGGGTGAAGCAGTTCAGACATCCTGTTACCTGATCAATATGAGTCCATCAGTTCCATTAGAGTTTGACATCCCCGAGAGAGTTTGGACCAACAAGGAGGTGTCCTACTCACATCTAAAGGTCTTCGGTTGCAGAGCTTTTGCACATGTACCAAAGGAGCAGAGAACAAAGCTGGATGATAAATTTGTTCCCTTCATATTTCATCAGATATGGAGATGAAGAGTTCGAATACAGATTGTGGGATCCTGTAAAGAAGAAGGTCATAAGAAGCAGAGATGTAATCTTCTGAGAAAGTGAAGTTGGAACTACTGATAATATGTCAGAGAAGTCCAAGAATGGTATAATCCCTAACCTTGTTACCATTCCTTCTACTTCTAACAATCCCATAACTGCAGAAAGTATGGCCGACGAGGTTGCCGAGTAGGGGGAGAAACCTGGTGAGGTTATTGAGCAGGGGGAGAAACTTGATGATGATGTCGAGCAAGTGGAGCACCCTATTCAGGGAGAAGAACAACCTCAACCTATGAGAAGATCAACAAGGCCAAGGGTAGAGTCATGCAGGTACCCTTCCACAGTGTATGTCCTCATCAGTGATGAGGGGGAGCCAGAAAGTCTTAAGGAGATGTTGTCCCATCCAGAAAAGAACCAGTGGATGAAAGCCATGCAAGAAGTGATGGAATCTCTACAGAAAAATAGCACGTACAAGCTGGTTGAACTTCCAAAAGGTAAAAGACCACTCAAATGCAAGTGGGTCTTTAAACTCAAGAAAGATGGAAACAACAAGCTGGTCAGATACAAAGCTCGATTGGTGGTTAAAGGCTTCGAACAGAAGAAAGGTATTGCTTTTGATGAAATTTTCTCACCTGTTGTCAAAATGACTTCTATTCGTACAATCTTGAGCTTATCAGCTAGCCTAGATCTTGAAGTGGAGCAGTTGGATGTGAAAACTACATTTCTTCATGGAGATTTGGAAGAGGAGATTTATATGGAGAAACCAGAAGGATTTGCAGTAGCTGGAATGAAACACATGGTGTGAAAATTGAATAAGAGTCTTTATGGGTTGAAGCAGGCACCAAGGCAGTGGTATATGAAGTTTGACTCATTCATAAAAAGTCAAACATACATAAAGAACTATTCTTATCCATGTGTATACTTCAAAAGATTTTCTGATAACAACTTTATTATATTGTTGTTGTACGTGGATGACATGTTTATTGTAGGACAAGACAAGGAGCTGATTATAAAGTTGAAGAGAGATTTGTCCAAGTCATTAGATATGAAGGACTTGGGCCCAGCACAACAAAATCTGGGGATGAAGATAGTTCGACAGAGAAAAAACAGCAAGTTGTGGCTATCTCAGGAGAAGTACATTGAACGTTTACTGGAACGCTTCAACATGAAAAGTGCTAAGCCAGTCAGCAGACCTCTTGCTAGTCATCTGAAGTTGAGCAAGAAGATGTGTCTTACAATAGTGGAGGAGAAAGGGAACATGGCTAGAGTTCGTTATTCTTCAGCAATCGGAAGTTTGATGTATGCAGTGGTATGCAACAGACCTGATATTGCTCATGCAGTTGATGTTGTTAGCAGGTTTCTTGAAAATCCTGGAAACAAATATTGGGAAGCAGTCAAGTGGATACTCATGTACCTAAGAGGTACTGTAGGAGATTGCTTGTCTTTTGGAGGATCTGATCCAATCATGAAGGGCTACACAGATGCTGATATGGTAGGTGACATTGATAATCGTAAATCTACTACTGGATACCTGTTCACATTTTAAGGAGGAGCTATATCATGGTAGTCGAAGTTGCAGAAATGTGTCGCACTCTCTACAACTGAAGCAGAATATATTGCTACTACTAAAGCTGGCAAGGAGATGGTATGGCTGAAACGATTTCTTTAAGAACTTGGATTGCACCAGAAGGAATATATAGTCTATTGTGACGGCCAAAGTGCAATAGACTTGAGCAAAAACACCATGTATCATGCAAGGAAAAAACATATCGACGTGAGATATCACTAGATTCGAGAAAGAATAGAGGATGGATTTATGTGGTTCAAGAAGATCCATACAAGTGAGAATCCTTCGGATATGCTGACCAAGGTGGTACCAAGAGACAAATTCGAGTTATGCAAAGAACTTGTCGGTATGCACTCAAACTAGCAACCCCGATGTTGCCTCCTTCAGGTGAATGGGACTGGAGGGGGAGATTGTGGGGTCCATCCCATTGGTTGGCAATAGTTGGCAATAGCTTTGTGCCTATTTTGCCTACGAATTTACTTTGGCAGAGAAGCTTGGTGGAAGATTTTACTTGGAGCCAAAGTATGCAAAGATGTGGAGGAGAATTAAAATTCTCATGTAGCACACTTGGAGCCCAAGCTTATTTTCTCCTATAAAAAGAGGAGCTTTCTCACTTCTTCAATTACACCAATAAAGAGAGAAGGAAGAGTGAGGCATCACAGACAGGGTATAAGAAAATAGTATGTGAGGAAAAATAGAGAATTTGAACGATATTGTAGTGAGGTGGGAATATCAAAAGAGGGTTATTTCTTTTGAGTATTGTAGTGGTCTTTGTAGTATTTTACTCGGGCCCACAAAGTGTAAAATTTCTTACTATAGTGATATCAGTTGCTCCTTTTGGGGTCGTGGTTTTTTTCCTTATTCATAAGGGTTTTTCACGTAAAAATCTTGGTGTCATTATCACTCTTTTATTATTGTTGATTATCATATCTCGGTGCTACGTTATTATTCCGTTTTTATTAACGTGAATATTATTTCCGTAGGGGTTTATTTCCGACAGCATCACCTTATAATTTGCTCTCGGTCATGTCTTTCAGGATAGAATTCAAAAGTGTGTCGTGATTTATAATAAATTTTAACTCACTCTATGCTAAACGATCTGATTGTACTTATATTGCATTTGAATTATACTAACCCACCTGCATAGTCTATTACCAGCGTCTAGACCCCAGAACCCCAGAGCCGTATGTAGTGTTATAGTACCGGGTTACTTTTGATATAGAGTATAAATTTAATATAAAAAATATCATAATTGTAATATATAGTGGGTCTAAACGTATAATTTTAAAAATATAATAGGTACAATACTAAGAACCATAAGTGCTGAACCCATAAAATTAAAATCCTGGATCCGCCTCTGAAAACCCTAATCTACCCTAAAAAAATCAAAAAACCTAAATATAAATTTCCATTATTGACAAAATAAATGATAATTTATCAATATGTTAACGAGATATTAATATCAGTACTATTATAATTATTGAGATATTATGAGTCGTTTATTATCCATGTCAACATTACAAGTGCATACATTGTAATCCTTAGATATTGTAGTATCTGCAACACAGTTATGGAGCACGTTCCATGTTGTTACCATGTAATTAGTCAACCAATTGAAACATTAAGAACATTTCATAATGTTCATATATGTCATCCATTTCATGTTGTTAACATATAGTTAAGTCAATAACACTCATCATAACCTTTTCATTAATATATTGTTAACATTATTCATTATTATTATTATTATATTAGATCATCATTACGTTACGTCACCAAATTCCTACTGTTAACATATTGTTTTCTCACTATTTTTAATTTTTTATACTTTAGAATGTCATATTTTTCATTAAATAATATTCTTTTATTAAAAAAACTATTGTTAGGTTGTAATTTATAATAAATTAGTAGGCTATTTATAATAACCTGCAGACTAAATATAAATCTATTATAAACACATTCAAGTTGTTTAGTATAGACTGTATTCTAATCTATTATAAATTCCGATATACTTTTCAAATTGTATACGGTCGAAATGGGAGAGCCCGATTTCGAGATCTTAATCGAACCCTAAAGTCGAGTTCGGGCAACTCGAAAAAGGGATCGGGTCCGGCTGAAACATGCGCACCTCAGGGGAGCAAATCGGAGGCCCAACATGTTCTGCCTCGAGATAGTATCATCTCGAACACACTCAAGAAAGAGCGAAAATTTCTTAAGGGCATAAAGGTCAAGGCGTAAATTTCGGGATAGATTCGTACAAATCCGTACTAGGTGGTTATACAGCTGTACCAATAGGATTTTTTTTACTGTAAATAGAAATGTACATTATTTAGGGTTTCCCCTCCTATATAAAGGGGACCTCAATCATTTGTAAGAATCATTTTATCACCGCAAAATGAATATATTATCTTATTTTTCTCGTTTATTGCGCTTCAGAATTGTTCAGCTTTAAAGCTCTTACTTTATTATTCTTGCTTTAATTATCTCTAACCCATCTCGAGGTGTCTCCGCTGCTCTAATAACATTGGTTTGGTTCATCAGTCCTACTCATTTAAACTCTATATTATTTGTTTATTAATTAGTATTGAACTAAATCACATATTTTTAAAACCACGTAAAACAGAAATATATCCTAAAAAGGCGTGATCGAGAGCAATTTATAAAATGTTGCTTCAGCTAAAAGGAATGCAGCATAAGCACATCCAGATCATATGGTATAAAGTGGGTTAAAATGTATTATAGATTAGAAATTTATCCTAAAATGACGTGACTGAGAGTAATTATAAGGTGTTGCTTCACGTTATGGAAATGCAATATAAGCATACTAGGTCATTTAGTACAGACTGAGTTAAAAGCTATTATAGATCACAATACATTTGAAATTTATCCTAAAAAGATGTAACTGGAAGCAATTTATAATATGTGTCCAAATTAGCAAAAAAGTGACAGCTTCACCCTAATCGTGGAGCCAATTGGAGTTCGGCTCCACGATTGAAGTCCACGAACTTGGGCTGCTTTTTTCTACTTCTTCTTCTTTGGTTGCAAGATATATATATCATGATCTTCCTTCCACTAAAACATGGTGTAATATGTTGTAGTCTTCTCCTTCACCTAAAGGGCATTCAGGTCGTTTAGTATAGACTGAGTTAAAATCTATCATAGATCACGAGACACTTCTAAAATATATCATGAAAAACCGTGATCGATAGCAATTTATAAGGTATCATTTCACTTGAAAGGAATGCAATATAAGAATATCCAGTTCGTTTTGTGTAGACTGGCTTAAAATCTATTAAAGATCACAACAAACTTTTAAAATCTATTGTAATGTTACACTCCATATTTTTGTACATGTAAGTACACCATAAGTAAATTGATATAAGTTTAAAAATGAGATTTTACATTCCGCATTTTCGTATGTTAAAATTTCGTCGTAAGTTAATCAACGTAAGTTTGTGAATGAGATTAGTTTTGAGGTTATAAGCATTTATACCACTTATAACATGCGATAAGTAAAGTACCGTGAAGGTTAAAGGGTAAACGAATCAAAGAAAATGAATTTCTTTAAATATTATCGATTTGAGATAAAATACGGTCTAAGCTATAATACCCGGTATTTATGAATTAGTGCCATACAAGGTACTGCATGACCATGATAGTAAAGTATGTTAAAAGTGAGTAGTATATTAAGTAAGTTGAGGTAATTCTTAATTATGCGGGTAATTAACTAATTATTAGGTAATGGAAGATTGCCTAATTAATTAAAAAATTATTGGATAATTAATTAAAAAGTTGGATAAGATTCAACCCTCCCCACTGACAGTAAGCCACCCCATGAAATTTTGACTCTTAAGACCTTACATTATGTGGCAAAATTATAGATATGGAATTTTGCATTTCATAAAAAAACGTGAGTCACATATATCCACTCTTAAGAATGATTTAATATATCCATTATTAACATATCCTTTCTTAAGAAACGTGAGAGCTAAGAGAGAGTAAAATATCCATTTTTAACATATCCTTTCTTAAGAAACGTGAGAGTTATATAGTCATTTATCCAATCTTAATAAAGAATCACATATCCTTTCTTAAGAACGTGAGAGTTATATATCAGAGCGTAAGATTTGGAAATTATAAGGAAGTACGGTGCAATCTTTCTCAAGAACATCATACAGATTGTCTCCTATTCTGATCTCGTCGTTAGGTGTTTTGTCACGATTATCATGTGTTAGGGGGATTGTCAAGAGAATCGACTTAGGTATGTTAAGGCTATCCCTTCTTTCTTTTTGGCATGATCTAAACAATACAAATGAAACGAGCAAAATATGCAACTTTCATAAATGACTCTATTCATAGAAATACTAGGGGTGTCTATATTCTTGATTCCCCATGTGAATTATTACTATATCTTCTGTTCATGGGTCTCAGAATAATACGTGTTTGATAAAGTTTATTCGAAAGGCATATTTATTATTATGGCATTCCAAGAAAATTTTATTAACGCATTTCTTATGCATTTCATGAATTTATACATGTACATTGACCCATGACCAAATGACGTTATATATGTGTTTATATGTATATTATTCTTATATGGGATATGGGAAAAAGGTTACGGCGTTATATGCGCACCACCACCTGATCAGCTTGTATACGTTGATGATTTGACCACAGTGGCTGAAATGATATGATGGGATGCCCTTAGAGGCTTGATGATGTTATGAACGCATATACCTATGCATGGTATGCAATTTATACGTATATACATGACATTGTAAAAATTAAATGATTCACAGAGCTATGCAAACGTACATGTCGAGTCTTTTACTCCATGTTTCTCTCATAGTTACTGATTTTCATTCCTTACATACTCGGTACATTATTTGTACTAACTTCTCTTTTGCTTGGGGACGCTGCGTTTCATGCCCGCAGGTCCCGATAGACAGGTCGAGAGCCCTCCAAGTAGGCTATCAGCTCAGCGAAAAATGTTGGTGCGGTCCATTTGCTTCGGAGTTGCTTATTTGGTTAGTATGATTTAGACGTGTATTGTTTGGTGTGGCGGGACTCTGTCCCGACCTTTATGAAAATTATGTATTCTTAGAGACTTGT
Organism: Nicotiana knightiana; assembly: GCA_005239525.1. Lineage (NCBI taxonomy): Eukaryota > Viridiplantae > Streptophyta > Magnoliopsida > Solanales > Solanaceae > Nicotiana > Nicotiana knightiana. The sequence goes on along the minus strand of ML394231.1, from coordinate 15,393 downwards.
AGACATATGTCATGTACGTAAAAGATTGTATGGCCTTGTCGGCCTTTGTTCAGTGTACGAGTGGTTATTTTGGTCTTATAGGCCCGTATATCTTATGTATAGATTGGTATTACATGTTGTATTCTACTTATCTCACGGAAGCCTTCCAGCTCAGTTATCTATGATAGTATGACATGAAAAATACGTTATGTTGATACTCGGTTGAGTAAGGTACCAAGTGCCCGTCGCGGCTCATCGGTTTGGGTCGTGACAAAAGTGGTATCAGAGCAGTTCTGTTCTAGGGAGTCTACAAGCCGTGTCTAATAGAGTCTTGTTTATGGGGTGTGTCGTGCACCACACTTATAAGCAGGAAGCTACAGGGCATTTAGGACTGTCACTCTTTTTTTTTACTCTAGATCGTGTGGTATAGCTCAGGTCTAAGAATTTAAATTCCTAACTTCTATTTTATTCGTAATAAGACGATACCTACATCCAGAAACACAGTTGGTAAGATATTGAATGTGACTATGGAAGAGTTGAGTTAGAGGTACTCGATTTTTCATCATGCTTATGATAAGTAAATATAAGGTCTTCAGTAGATCATGTGTGTACTAAGATGTGCAATCCTCTTGATAAGGATCCTTGAGGCAAGAATACCTATCCACCTTTATGGTGAAAGACAATGAGAGTTTCAGAAGATAAATACAAGTTTCAACAAGCAAAAGAAGCAAGATGAAGAATGGTACGAGGCACCCAGTTAATGAAGGTTAACAGTATTTACAATTCAGGCAGAGGAATATAAGCTTTTTGAATTACATTCAACAGTAAAAGAGGTATGTACAATTGGCTACATCAATCTTAGTTATGCCCTTTGGGAGCTAACATATATGGTACAAGAGAAGGACGGGATATCAGGATCCTGCTGGGGTTAGAGTGACCTAAAATGGTGGATGAATTATTTGTGTTAGTTTACCTTTCTGAAGGATATTACAAATGTTCTAATAGATCTCCTCGTGAGACACTCAGATGGTGCACTCTAAAATAGTACAACTAGATATGAGTATCACAAAGATAGGCATTGGAAGCCTGGAAGGGATAAATATTATCTTAGTATGGCTCCCGTCCTTAGTAGAGAGATAATGCTAGACAACCCGAAGAGCCTGTGGATGGAGAAAAATGGAGCTAAAAGCAAAAGAATATCTTGTTGAAGTTTTTAGAATAAAGTGATAGGCATAAATGTTAGCAGGAAATAAGAAGAGAGCTAATGAAGCATTAAGAGTAGGATGTGATACATGGATGACAACGGTAGGTCAAAAGATGACATATATTATAGAGTCTATAGTCAAGTGAAGGAAAAGACTAGAAGTGACAGGCCTTGAGACAAAAAAGAGTATAGGCCATAAATCATATCCCCACTTCAAGAAATAAGTTCGTGACTCCAACGCAACTACCGGAAGGAAAAGTTAGATCCCATATTAATAGGAATTAGTATGGGTTGGTGAACAAGACAAACTAAACGTGAACTAGGGATTGAGTGATTGGATAATAGTCGGCATCATGAGAGTTTCAGATTTTATTTCGGCGATAATAAAATGGACAACAGAAGAAGATTCATGAGAAATTCAGAGAATGGTTATTGGGGAAGACGCTTCCCTAAAGCAAGCAATGTGAGCAAAGTTAATCTTAAGGGATTATATGTGCCAGTTACACTAAGTTACACCTGCGCGAGTAAGGAATTTCCTTATCCTTGGTACAGAAGGATTATCGCAAGGCGAGTAAGGGTCATCGATAGTGTGAGATGATGCCAATGATGAAGAGATAAAGCATCTATAGGTAGATCATTGTAGCTCTCAATATTAGTATTTCCCTAAAGGGGGAATATGGAGTGGTGTGGAATTAAGTCAGAATTAAGTGGTTCTAGTAATTATGAAATGGTAAAGGAAGAATGCGATAAAATGAAAAAGGGATGAGATTGCACTTATTCAAAGCCTACAGATATGCTACGATACCAGAGAATTATGCAAACACGACGTCAAGGAGAGGAAGTAAGGGTTCCTGTCCGATATGTTATTGATTAATACGGAGCCAGTTCGAGAGGTAAGTTAAGACAAAGGAAATAACCCAAGAAAGATTACACGGAATATTGATATGAGAATGGGCCAACGAGTAGTTAGTAGTTGATTCAGGAAGTGCCTAGTTATGACTAGATAAGAGGATACAGACAAATCAATAGATCGTGCAAGATAAACAGAGTGAACCCCAACATGGGAAATTCAGCCTCGCAAATATGACATCGTGACCCTTGAGAAATATTCAGATAGGAGTTGGGGTAGTTAAAGGTATCGTATGAATGTTATGGAAATAAAAGAGAGTGCCACTGTGAAGACAGTCAAAATATCAGTTCAGAAGCAATAATACAAGTACAAGGGCATGGAGGTAAGAACTACAGATAATTATAGGTGAGTACGAACATCAAGAATTCCATCGGGTATGCGATGTAATAAGCTCGCAGCTTTACAAGAGTCAGAAGGTCTTCCCTAAGTACTACAATAAAGACTAGCTGAGGAAATACGGAAAAGGCTTCAACCAAAGCATAGTGACCTAAAGAAGAAATGGTTTTGTAACAACAGTCCCACTACAAAATTGTATGCACTACAAAAGAAAGTGGTACCTAACATGGCTAATGAGCGGGGAGTAAAATTAAAAGTAATATTCGAGACCATATGAGTTGCAGAAAATTTTTGGCATGTGTGAGAACTCAGATAAACTAAGTATGCACGCAACAAGGGGGCAAAAAGACCAGGAAAAGCAATTGCTTATGTTTGAAGAAAGCTGAAATGTAACGAAAGGAATTATACGATTAATCATCAGCCGTAAAAGACTACGGTATAAGTTAAAAGAAGGAATTGGGTCTAGGTCATAGACAAAGGATGAAATTATTAGAAGATTGTATCATGGTTTTCCATAACGTCCATGAAAGGCTACAGTAATAACTAAACGCCATGAGTCACAGATCGGAAGATAGCTTAAGCCTACGTAAAGGCTAATCAGAAGGAAGAGTAAACTAAAGAGTTACATCAACTAAGTACATAGGTACAAGAGAGATTGTACAGTAGCCATATTCTATAACGGCTCTACGATAAAGCCAGTTAGAAGTGTCCCAACCTCATAAAAAGTTATTATGAAGCTCTCACGAGATTGTGTAAAGAGGTGCATGTATTATAATAGAAGTTCAAGACGTGGATGTGAATTACACCTATGTGGATGGGACGTCATGAAATAGATCGAAGATGTGATGTGAGGCTTTAAGGTATGTGAGGTAAAGGTGAACAACGTACGAGATACTCAAAATCAGAAGGTTGAGAATAGTCCATACTTCGGATAGAAGTATAGAAGCGCGGGGATTCAATATCCAGGAATGATAGCGGCATCGTCAGTGGCATATCTTCCAGCCTATGGTTTCTACGTACCGAGATATCTAGCCAAGAGAGTAAAGAAGAGTTAGAGATGATGTGATGTCTCTCTTGATGTTCTAGAATAACATAAGGGAAACTATGGTGCAAGCAAGTTGAAGGAAGGTTGTGAATAGTATAAATAGATACGTAGAGGTCGCAAGCTAAAGTATAGTAAAGCGACGAGGTTTTTATGACAGGAGTAAGGATGAGAAAGGGCGAGTAAGAAGGTGACGAGAATGGATAAGTCCTCGAGATTAAGCCCATGAAAACAAGAGAACTAATGATTTCTCTAAGTTATAGAAAGTTCAGCATAGTCTGAATAAACTCAAAGGAATCCAAAGACTAATAAAATCTAGAATGGAATGAGGGTGTGATTGTGATAGATAAAGGATGACGTTTGGCCTTCGATTGAGTAATGGCTTGAAGAGGATTTCATGAATTATACAGGATTAAAATACCCATGTAAGATGAGTCATAATGGGATGCTATAAAATACGATTATGGAAGTATAGTATCGCCCCAAGGTGGATCAATCTAATTACTCCAGATGTCCCTGATGAGATGTGAGCCCTAGCGGAAGTGTGACATAAGAGATCAAGTCATCAGTGGTAGATGATAGATCAACATTAAGGTGAATCAACAATGGATGGACAAAAGTCATAAGGTATGAGGTGAGATTAGGCCGTCATTATTAAGATGAACAAGTAATGAGGAGGCATTAAAGGACTTAGAATTATACATATGAGATAAGTAACGAAAGTAACCTGTAGTTCGGTAGCAGACCTCAGTAACAATAAATCGAAGTAAGAGTTATGGTAATCAAATATGCATGGTATGCTCGTTTAATCGTATGTCGTGAATACATATATATTGATGCAAATGCATGACATAACCAACCAAATGCTAGCAATGGGGTCTCTTCCGGTAGTTAACCAGTATCATATTGCCAACCTGTGGCCATCTGTACAATATATATAGTCTTTTGGGAAAATAGGCCCCTTATCTCCGATTATAGCTTGAAGTCCATGCATAATATGTCATGTATGATATGAACTTTGAATGCACATAATAGACCATAACAAGAACTTAGCCACTCTTGGCTCATTGGTACTCTTATTCTCATAATCTCATAATCACCTTCATATCGCATACATGTCTCGTGGAACCTCATATGTTTCTTTTTTTATAAGCTTGAAAACTTAACTCGACTTTTAGAAAGATAACTTAACTCTGAAGATGTTCATAGAAACTTAAGGTGCTTTACTTAGTCCTTATACCTGATTTCTTGATAATTAGTAAAAGAAAGTATTTCCACAAAATCAAGTGTTTTAGTAGTTTAAACATAAAAATTATATTTGAGATTTTTGGAAATCGACGGATCACTTTAGATATTTTAAAATAAAATTTAACAAGGAAGAAGGACTGATCGCAAATACTAAATGCCTTTATTTTTAAGTCACACAACCCAAATACGAATAAGAATTCATATATNTTTTTTTGGAAATCGAGTATCACTTTAGAGATTTTTAAAATACACTTTAACAAGGAAGAATGACTGATCGCAAATACTAAATGCCTTTATTTTTAAGTCACACAACCCAAAGACGAGTAAGAATTCATATATATGGACATATAGTTAAGAAAGCCGACAAAATGACATATATAGATGTCGAAAACACTATTTAACCGAACGAGTGGAATATCAACCTAATAGCATCATGATAGTACTTCAGCTACGATTCCAATGCCTTTCACAGAAGGTCTTTCTAGCATTCGAATAGTAAAATATCACATTTGGCGTCTTAGGAACTTCCCAGAATTCGTGCTAAAAGGAAGGGCGAAGCTTAGCCTTAACATACCTTTCCAACGCACGTCCGAATGCCGGTAGTTCCTTCACGAACGTTGTTCCTTACGTCCTAAGCTTCGNGGAAGGACGGAGCTTAGCCTTAACATACCTTTCCAACGAACGTCTGAATGCTGGTAGTTCCTTCACGATTGTTGTTCCTTACGTCCTAAGCTTCGCAAACACTATATATATGCAGCTTATACGCACCTATAAACAGTTCATAATTGAGTTTAAATTGGCAGATTTTTCATATGACCCTAACTTGATGAAACGTCTGTAGAACTTTGTAAAAATGATCATAAAAGAGTCCGAAGATGATTACCTTGGCAACAGTATACAGCTTGAAGAACCAGCAAGAACAACAAATTCCTTTCTTCTAAAAATAGCTCCAAACACAGCTAATAGAAGGGGAAAATGATTGCAAAGCGTAGAGACTGCGTTTCTAGGCACGGGGGCAAACTTTAACGATAAAAATCGTTGAAACTCACCTTAATCACTCAAGAACACCATGANAAGAATAATAAGTTCCTATCTTCCAAAAATAGCTCCAAACACAGCTAATAGAAGGGGGAAACGATTGCAAAGCGTAGAGATTGTGTTTCTAGGCACGGGGGCAAACTTTAACGAGAGAAATCGTTAAAAACTCACCTTGATCACTCAAGAACACCATGGAACCCTCTCTTCAGCTTTCTCACTGTTTTGGGATGAAGATGAAATGTTTTGGGGTCTTAAAAGTCGAATTTTCCGACTTATACTACTTGTTTGACCCGACCATGTTCGCGACCCGGTTTCAGCCCGGACAGTCCGTGGTAAAAAAGTCATAACTTCTTACTCCGATGTCGGTTTGATGTGAGGTTTTTTGGTTGCAAGCTAGACTCGTAAAACTTCTATTAGGTAGGTTGTGGGTCCCATAAATCTTTATATATTTGGGAGAAATGATCTGATACATTTGACCCAAAGTTTAAAAAATTTATTAGAGAAATTTACGATAACTTTTGCCGACCTTTATTTCGCAACTTGCTTGACTCCAAAAATTAACATGTGACCAGTGTGATATTATAATACCTCATAACACATTATTCTTAGCATATTATACACTCTTAGTCTTATCCCGCAGGTGCAAGTTAACTTAAACCTTCCGAACGCGCGGGGTGCTACCCGAGCCATTTCTTTAACCACGAACCTTTGTTTAAGGGATTTCTTTGACCTAAAGCTTTAGTTTTTTTCCTTGATATTACCACACATTTTCAATCTTTATTCTCTCAATGTGCTATACCCAATCATATATACCTTATATAACAACGCCACGTTACGTAAGAGAAGAGAGAAGAAAAAAAACACATGGGGTCTCACAGTCTCCCCCCCTTAAGAACATTCGTCCGCGAATGGGTCAAGTCAATTCCTTTCTTTCATTTCTTTTCTGCGAATTCGTTATTTTGCGAGGCTATATTTATTACATTTGCAAAGCATAAATCAAATTCTGAAGATTCCAACTACTAGACTTCATATAGCTATCTCACAATAATAAATTTAAATTACACTTTCAAGTCATTTAAAATCCAATTAAGTTGATGTAAAAAAATAATTGCCAATTATTTAAATACGACTCACCTTAAGTCGTAAATAGGTGGGGGTACTTCTTCCTCATTTCCTCCTCAGCTTCCCAGGTCATTTCCTCGATGTTGTTATTTCGCCATAACACTTTCACGGAAGCCACTTCTTTAGTTCGAAGCTTTCTTACCTGCCGATCTAAAATAGCTACTGGTATTTCTGCATAAGATAAGTCTTCAGCAATGTGAATATCCTCAATGGGCGTAATACGTGAAGGATCTCCAATGCACTTCCGCAACATAGATACATGAAACACAGGATGGACTGCTTCCAATTCTGAAGGCAAATCAAGCTCGTACGCCACCCTACCAATCCTCCGAATAATCTTATACGGTCCAACATACCTGGGGCTGAGCTTCCCCTTCTTTCCAAATCGCATGACGCCCTTCATAGGCGATACTTTCAGGAAAACCCAATCTTCTACATCAAACTCGAAGTCTCGTTGTCGAACATCTACATAAGACTTCTGCCGACTTTGTGTTGTACGCAGACGATCTCTAATAAGTTTTGCCTTTTCCATTGCTTGCTGGACTAAATTAGGACCTAGAAACTCTGCTTCCCCGACCTCGAACCAACCGATCGACGACCTACAATTCCGCCCGTATAGTGCTTCGTGAGGAGCCATCTGAATACTAGCTTGGAAACTGTTATTATAAGCAAACTCAATAAGAGGTAGATGATCATCCCAACTTCCTTTAAAATCTAGCACGTAGGCACGTAACATATCCTCAACTATCTTAATAGTACGCTCTGCCTGTCCATCCATTTGCGGATGAAAACCGGTGCTAAGATTTACCTGCGTGCCTAGACCCTTCTGAAAATATTTCCAAAAATGTGTTGTAAATTGAGCCCCTCGATCAGAGATAATAGATAATGGAACTCCGTGAAGGCGAACAATCTCTCGAATGTAAATCTTGGCATAATCCTCGGTTGAATATGTCATCCTGACTGGCAGGAAATGAGTAGATTTTGTAAGCCTATCAATAATTACGCAAATAGAATCATACCTCCGTGGAGTGCGAGGCAAACCAGTGATGAAATACATATTTATCATGTCCCATTTCCATAATGGAAGCTCAATATACTGGGTTAGGCCTCCAGACCTATGATGTTCGCCTTTAATTTGCTGGCAGTTGGGACATTGGGCTACCATCTCCGCGATATCTTTTTTTTCATTCCATTCCACCAGTATATCGGTTGAAGGTCCCGATACATCTTTGTCGCTCCGGGGTGAATTGCATATCTAGAATAATGGGCCTCCGAAAGAATCTTGGTGCGGAGCTCTCCGGCTGTCGGTACACATAAGCGGCCCTGGTATCTAAGGACTCCATCTCCAGTTAGCTCAAATAAAGGTTGTCGCTGATGTGGAATACTTGCCCTCAGTTTTATAAGCTCAGGATCCTCGTGTTGTCGCTCTTTTACTTCAGTAACAAAAGAAGATTTTGCCGTATTCTGAACGAGAATGCGTCCACCCTCTGCGTCTACCAAACGCACCTGCAAACTAGCTAGCTGGCATAGATATTTGGTCATCTTGACCTTATCAGCTTCAACATGGCTTAGACTGCCCATGGACTTCCGGCTAAGGGCATCAACAACAATATTAGCTTTGCCGGGATGATATAAAATATCAACATCATAGAACTTTAGTAATTCTAGCCATCTTCTTTGTCGTAGGTTCAACTCCCTCTGTTTAAATAAATACTGAAGGCTCTGGTGGTCGGTGAAAACATCAATATGAACCTCATATAGATAATGCCGCCAAATCTTTAGGGCAAAGACAACTGCGGCTAACTCAAGATCATGCGTGGGATAGTTCTGTTCATGTTTCCGCAACTGTCTAGAGGCGTACGTGATAACCTTACCATGCTGCATAAGAACACAACCTAGGCCAATTCTCTAGGCATCACAATATACAATATAACCCTTGGTGCCATCCAGAAGAGTCAAGATAGGTGCCGTAGTAAGCCTTTTCTTTAGCTCCTGAAAACTTTGTTCACATGCCACAGTCCACTGAAACTTAGCTCCCTTATGTGTCAGTTTCGCCAATGGTGCAGAGATAGAGGAAAATCCCTGTACAAACCTTCAGTAATACCCTGCGAAGCCTAAAAAGCTACCAACCTCTGTCGGATTCAAGGGCACCGGCCAAGTCATCAAAGCTTCAATCTTTTGTCCATCAACCTTGATACCGTCGCCGGTAATAACATGACTAAGAAAAGCTACAGAAGTTAGCCAAAATTCACATTTAGAGAATTTAGCATATAACCTGTAATCCTGGAGAGTCTACAATAAAGCTCGCAAGTGGTCCGCATGCTCGGCTTCTGATCGTGAATATATCAGGATGTCGTCAATAAACACAATCACAAATTGATCCAAGAATGGTTTGAATACCCAGTCCATAAGATCCATAAAGGCTGCTGGGGCATTTGTAAGCCGGAAAGGCATGACAAGGAATTCAAAATGGCCATACCTCGTCCTAAATGTTATTTTTGGGATATCAATATCCCTGACTCGTAGCTGATGATAATCGGATCGCAAGTCGATCTTCGAAAAACATTTGGCACCTTGTAACTGGTCGAACAAGTCATAAATCCGTGGAAGAGGATACTTATTCTTGATAGTGACTTTATATAGTTGCCTGTAGTCAATACACATCCACAAGGAGCCATCTTTCTTTCGAACAAAGAGCACCGAAGCACCCCATGGGTATGTAATTGGCCTAATAAAGCCTTTATCGAGCAAGTCCTTTAGTTGTTCCTTCAATTCCCTTAGCTCTGAAGGAGCCATTCTGTAGGGAGGAATGGACATAGGCCGCGTATCAGGAAGCAAATCTATAGCAAAATTGATTTCCCTTTCGGGGGGAATTACTGGAAGCTTGTCAGGGAATACCGTTGGGAATTCATTCACAATAGGAACTGACTGAAGAGTCGCTGGCTCCTTATCTATATCCCTGACATGAACCAGATGGTATATACAGCCTTTAGCAATAAACTTCTGAGCCCTAAGGTATGAAATAAACTTACCCTTGGGTGTGGCTGCATTACCTTTTCACTTAAGGACAGGCTCACCAGGAACATGAAATCGGACCAACTTTGCACGACAATCAATATTAGCATAACAAGCTGCCAACCAATCCATACCCATAATGACATCGAAGTCTAGCATAACCAATTCAACTAAATCAGCAGAAGTTGGACGGTCATTAATTAACACTGTACAACCTTGATAGACATGATTAGTTACAATAGAGTCGCCAACTGGCGTAGACACCTCAACTGACTGTGGTAACAACTTAGATCTCATGTCAAGCTTACCAGAAATAAATAGAGTAATATATGAAAATGTAGAGCCGGGATCTATCAAGGCATAAATGGCATGAGAATGTATTGTCAATATACCTGTGACAACATCTGGGGATGCCTCTGAATCCTGTCGGCCTGTAAGTGCATAAAAGTGGTTCTGGCCACCACTAGAACCTGAGGTGTTTCCTCCACATCTCTCCCTACCACGACCCTGAGTAGAATGTGGACCTGGTCGGGGAGCACGGACTGAGGGCAAAGTGGCTGTTGTGGATCCTGAAGGCTGAGCTGGTGCACCTCTGTCTAACCCCGGGCACCGGCTAATAAAATGTCATGTCTGCCCACAATGATAACATGCACTCGAACCCTGTCTACACTACCTGGTGTGCAGCTTACCGCATTGAGTACATGGAGGAGTAGGCTGTCTCATCTGTGCGGAACGCTCCTGTCGACGGCCCTCAGACTGGCCTGAGCTCTGCCCCGGTCCTGACTGAATATAACGATCAAACCGCTGGCCCTGCATCTGTGGTGGGAAACTACCTGCTGACCGAGGTGGATATAGATGGAGTGGGGGCCTAAATTCACCCCGTGGCTCCCTATAAGACCCCATAGTACGAGCCCTCTTACTCTGCTCCTTATCCCTGCGAGTATCACGAATCCGAAGGGAAAGGTCCTCTGTAGTCTGAGCGAAAGCCTGTATGGGGGAAATATCTACATCATCCGATAGGGATGCTACCCTACAGTCTCTAATGAGATGATCCCCCAAACCATCCACATAATGATGAACTCTAGCCCTCATAGTACGTACAATATCTGGTGCATACTTCGCCAAAGAATTAAACTTATGGTTATAATCCCTTACACTCATATCCCCTTTCTTCACGCTAAGAAACTGGTCAAGAAGGGCCTCCCGAACCTCCCGTGACAAATAATGGGCTAAAAATTCCTCAGAGAAGTCCTCCCATTCTGCTGGCGGAGCATCAGGTCCTCTAGATCTCTCCCATGCCTCATACCATAGGACAGCTACATCACGTAGTCAAAAAGAATCCAACTCCACAGCCTCGGTGACGGAGGCATGCATCACCCTCAATACTCTATACATATGGTCTATAAAGTCTTGGGGATCCTCAGTGGAATTAGATCCTGTAAATAATGGAGAGGCCAAGTGAAGAAACTCTCGTACCGTCGAGCTTCCTGTACGATCTCTCCGGGTATCTACCCCCGACTCTAGTTGTCGCTCATGAATAGAAACCATTCTAGTCAGCAACTGAACTGCCTCCCTCATCCCCTGCTCCCTAGTCTTTGATGGGGGAACAACAGGTGTTGGAGGTCCTGTGTCTCTAGCTGCCACAGGTACCAATGGAACTGGTGAGGCTGGGGGTATTGCATCTCCCTAGGCTCCAACACGTGCTGGGGAAGCTGAAACTGAGGGTACTGGAGACTCACTGTANGCATCTGCTCCCGACTCTAGCTGTCGCTCATGAATAGAAACCATCCTAATCAGCAACTGAATTGCCTCCCTCATCCCCTGCTCCCCAGTCTCTGATGGGGGAACAACAGGTGCTGGAGGCCCTGTGTCTCTAGCTGCCTCAGGTACCAATGGAACTGGTGAGGCTGGGCGTATTGCATCTCCCTGGGTTCCAACAAGTGCTGGGGAAGCTGAAACTAGGGGTACTGGAGACTCACTGTGTGCCTCTAAGGGAAATCTATCCCTCCGACCTGGTGGGGAACGACTGGTACTTTCCCCCGGATCCATACCTATCTCTCGCTGTGCCATCTCCTGAGCGTAGGTAGCCTGTTAGATAAGAAACACAAAGCACGATTTAGATTTCATATGTTCTTATAACTTCGCTCTATAGAACAATCTATTAATTGAAAGAAACGTAACCATTCCTAAATGCCTCATACCCTCCTGATTATAAGTGTGGTGCACAACACACCCATAAGCAAGACTCTACTAGACACGGCTTGTGGACTCCCTAGGATATGACCTACTTTGATGCCAAGTTTGTCACACTCCAAACTAGGGGAGGAACGACTGGCAATCGATACTATATTCGATTGACTTAGCCACTAAACATACTAGCTAACTAAACTGGGGGCCCAACAGATCGGGCAGCACAACATCTGAAATACTAAGCCTGGATTGTTAAGGTCATGACCTGAATAACAATAAGCCATATAAACAAAGGTATACAAGCCAAAATAATAAAGTACTAGCTGGACGACGAGGCCGCGACTGAAGACATACATGCCTACACACATATATATACATGCCAAGCCTATGGGCTAGAGACTGAAAGCTGCAAAAAGAAACCTAGAATACTGTGTCCACAATAGCCTCTAAGAGTGTCATAAGCGTTGTCGGGACAAGGTCTCGACTATACCCAAACTATACAATAAAAGTAACCATCGTATGGAAGCTCCAGGAAGATGTGGAGCTTACCAACTCACAGCTGAACCCCGAAATCCTAGCGGAGGGGTCGATCAGAGTCCCTACCTGGACCTGCACGCATGAAACAAAAATGCAGTGTCCCCAGGCAACAGGACATCAGTACGAATAAAAATGTACTGGTATGTAAGGCAGAAAGTATAATCATACATAATTGATGTAAAAGGGGTAATTGAGATACCACCTTACGGTGAAACTCTGATAGCCTCCATGGCCGACATCCGACCTCATAGTAATCAAATATGCATGGTATGCTCGTGTAATCGTATGTCGTGAATACATATATATTGATGCAAATGCATGACATACCCAACCAAATGCTAGGAATGGAGGTCTCTCCCGGTAGTTAACCAGTATCATACTGCCAACCTGTGGCCATCTATACAATATATATAGTCTTTCGGGAAAATAGGCCTCTTACCTCCGATTATAGCTCGAAGTCCATGCATAATATGCCATGTATGATATGAACTTTGAATGCACATAATAGGCCATAACAAGAACTTAGCCAATCTTGGCTCATTGGTACTCTTGTTCTCATAATCTCATAATCACCTTCGTATCGCATACAAATGTCTCGGTGAACCTCATATGTTTTTTGAATAAGCTTGAAAACTGAACTCGACTTTTAGAAAGATAACTTAACTCTGAAGATGTTCATAAAAAGCTTAAGGTGCTTCACTTAGTCCTTATACATGATTTCTTGATAATTAGTAAAAGAAAGTATTTCAAAAAAATAAGTGTTTTAGTAGTGTAAACATAAAAATTATATTTGAGATTTTGAAAATCGACGTATCACTTTAGATATTTTAAAATACACTTTAAAAAGGAAGAAGGACTGACTGCAAATACTAATTACCTTTATTTTTAAGTCACACAACCCAAATACGAATAAGAATTCATATATATGGACATATAGTTAAGAAAGCCGACAGAATGACATATATAGATGTCGAATACCCTATTTAACCGAACAAGTGGAATATCAACCTAATAGTATCATGAAAATACTTCAACTACGATCCTAATACCTTTCACATAAGGTCCTTCTAGCAATAGAATAGTAAAATATCACATTTGGCGTCTTAGGAATTTCCCTGAATTCGTGCTAAAAGGAAGGACGAAGCTTAGCCTTAACATACCTTTCTAACGAACGTCCGAATGCAGGTAGTTCCTTCACGAATGTTGTTTCTTACGTCCTAAGCTTCGCAAAAACTATATATAATGCAGCTTATACGCACCTATAAACAATTCATAATTAAGTTTAAATCGGCAGATTTTCCATATGACCCTAACTTGACGAAACATCCGTAGAACTTTGTAAAAACGATCATAAAAGAGTCCGAAAATGATTACCTTGGAAAACCAAGTATAAAGATTGAATAACCAACAAGAACAACAAATTCCTATCTTCTAAAAATAGCTCCAAACACAGCTAATAGAAGGGGAAAATGATTGCAAAGCGTAGAGATTGCGTTTCTAGGAACGGGGCAAACTTTAACGATAGAAATTGTTGGAAACTCACCTTAATCACTCAAGAACACCATGTAACCCTCTCTTCAGCTTTCTCACTGTTTTGGTACGAAGATGAAATATTTTGGGGTCTTAAAAGTCGGATTTTTCGACTTATACTACTTGTTTGACCCGACCCTGTTCGCGACCCGCTTTCAGCCCGGACAGTCCGTGGAAAAACAGTTATAACTTCTTACTCCTATGTCGGTTTGATGTGAGGTTTTTTTGGTTGCAAACTAGACTCATAGACCTTCGATTCGGTAGTTTATGGGTCTCATAAATATTTATATATTTGGAGAAATTATCTGATAAATGTGACTCAAAGTTTAGAAAATTTATTAGAGAAATTTACGATAACTTTTGCCGATCTTTATTTCGCAACTTGCTTGACTCCAAAAATTAACATGTGACCAGTGTGATATTATAATACCTCATAACACATTATTCTTAGCATATTAGACACTCTTAGTCTTATCCCATAGGTACAAGTTAACTTAAACCTTCAGAACGGCGGGGTGCTACCCGAGCCATTTCTTTAACCACGAACCATTGTTTAAGGGATTCCTTTGAACTAAAGCTTTAGTTTTGTTCCTTTATATTACCACACATTTTAAGTCTTATTCTCTCAATGTGATATACCCCATCATATATACCTTATATAACCACGTCAGGTTACGTATGAGAGAAAAAAATATATGGGGTCTCACAATAAGTAAAGTACTGTGAAGGTTAAAGGGTAAACGAATCAATGAAAATGGGTTTCATTGAATATTGTCGATTTGAGATAAAATACGGTCTGAGCTACAATATCCGATATTATGGACTAGTGGCATACAAGGTACTATGATGCGTGGCTAGAATTCATGATTTTAAGCATTATATACCTTGCATTTTGTGTGCTTTAATGATAAAAAATACACGTCGTATGTGCCTAATGGAGTTTATTTAATGTGTAGGTGAGTTGGAAATGGAAGTCGAGCTAAATGAGAGCATAAACGTCGGNTGCCTGGCGTTACCCAGGCGTTACACCCCAAACGCCAGGGGGTGCCTGGCGTTACCCAGGCGTTACACCCCAAACGCCAGGGGGTGCCTGGCGTTACCCAGGCGTTACACCCCAAACTTCAGGGGGTGCCTGGCGTTACCCAGGCGTTACACCTCAAACGCCAGGGTACCTGTTTTGGTGAAGTCCGAGTTTTAAAGGTTTTTAAGTGTTTTCAAGTGAGAATAGGAGTCTCTTACACG
>ML394229.1:0-53606 GCA_005239525.1 Nicotiana knightiana | reverse complement strand
AATTAAGCAATTAAACGCAGAATTGAAGAAACAACCATATATTGAGTGAACTATAATCAAGGTTAAATTAATGTTGAATAATAATATTCATGGATAAACCACAACCCTAGAACAATGGGTGTTTAGCCACTCATGCTAGAATCAAACAATTGCATAAGTTTTGCATAAATGGAAAATACTAGAATAAGATGAAGAAAACTGATAATCCTTTGTTTCCTCAATGATCTTGTGTGTATCTTCTCTCTAAAAATGGCATCCTCCCTCTCAAGTTGTGTTTTTTGGGTCTATTTATATGTTTGGGATAAACCCTAAACGTGTAGGAGACTTCTATTCAAACCGGGAAACACTTAAAATCTTCAAAACTCGAAATTGACCGGACCAGGGACCCCAGGCGTTAAACCCCAAACGCCCAGCTATAGCCTGGGTAGGCCTGGCGTTTGGGCTCTAACGCCCCACTAACGCCTGGGCACGGCTGGCGTTTGGGCTCTAACGCCCCACTAAAGCCTGGGCATGGCTGGCGTTTGGGCTTTAACGCCCCACTAACGCCTGGGCATGGCTAGCGTTTGGGCTCTAACGCCCCACTAACGCCCGGGCATGCCAAGATTTAGGGCCAAAACGCCCGGCTATGGCCCGGGTCACTCCTTTTCGACTCTTAAGCGTATTTTTGCCATTTATGCACCTATTTAGCTCGGCTTCCATCTCCAATTCACCTATATATGAAATAGACTCCATTATGCACATATGACGTGTATTTTTATCACAAAGCACATAAAATGTAAGGTACATAATGCTTAAAACTATGGATTCTAGCCACGCATCAGTCCTCGTGTTTCTTGCATTATTATCAGTGTGGTGGAGGTTTGAAATAGAAGTCTATCGGATATGAGGCAATTGTCGGTGCTGAGTTGATTTCGGGTAGCTATTGTGATCAGAAGTCTTAGTAAAGACCTATGTGTGGTGTGTTATGTTGTGTGATCGTACCTTGTGGTTTTAGGCATGAGTTGATGTAGCTGGTTGAGACTGATACCGGATATGGATTTGGAATCGGGCCTTTTGGAAGTGAAAAGAAGGTGAGAAATTGGGGTATGAGGCTTATCGGTGTTGGTAGAAAGGTTAAATTGCAGTTGTATGGTGTCGTCAGTCTTATGTAGATTGGGGTGACGTGGGATCACCTGCGGGTGTGTGTTGGAAGTGTGCATTCAGTGATTGGATGAGTTCGAGGTAATCACGTTCACAGACGAACGTTTGTTTAAGAGGGGGAGAATGCAACGACCTCACCGGTCGTTTTGAGAATTTAAGCTCTGTTAGGTGGCATAAGATCTTGAAAAGCTTCACATTGTGTATATCAACCTGCGTGCATGAGTGTATTCAGTTACAGGTGATTCGGAGTCGAATTCGAAGAAGGATTTTAGTTTCGGAAGCTTAAGCGGTGGAATTTGACTTTTTATGTAAATGGCTCCGGAATAAGTTTTGGATAATGTCAACAACTTCGTATGGTGATTTTGAGCTTTGGCATGCTTCCGGATTTGGACTTGGAGGTCAGTGGAGTAAATTGAGGCAATTCGGCGAAAGTTGGAACATTTGAAGTTTGAAAAATGGAGTGATTTGACCAAAGTTGACTTTTTGGAATATTAGTGTCAGAATGCGATTTCGAGAGTTGGAGCAGCTCCGTTATGTGATTTGGGACTTGTCTGCACAATTTGGCATCAATCTGGGTTGAATTGATGGGTTTTGGCACGAGTTTAGAAGTTTAAAGAATTTGGAAGTTCATAAGCTCGATTCACAGCTTCGTCGTGTTTTGATGTGATTTGAGGCCTCGAGCGGGTCGGTAGAGTATGGAACTTGTTGGTATGCTTGGACGGGGTCCCGAGGGCCCCGGGTGAGTTTCGGACGAGTCACGGATGAATTACATGGCTTTCGTAAGGCTGGGTTCTGGTGTAATCGCATCTGCGGACCTTGGGCGCAGGTGCGATGGAGAAGGCGCAGGTGCGGGTGGAGCTGGTCTGGGCACTCTCCGCAGATACAGAGAAAGGGTCGCACGTGCGATGCCGCAGGAGCGCGTCTTTGGGCGCAGAAGCAGAAATTATGCGTAGGTGCGATTTGTCCATGCGCACCTGTGGTAGCGCAGATGCGGCTAAGTGGTCGCAGGTGCAGAAGTCCTGGCAGTGTCATTTAAACGAGGGTTTGCCATTTTTCTTCACATTTTTAGTTTTGGACTTCGGATTTGGGACCGATTTTTGGGGATTTTCAAGCTAATTGTGTGGGTAAGTTTTCTTCACCTAGAATTAAATATATTCCATGATTTGGTCTTTGTTTTTATCATTTAAATTGTGTTTTTAGTTGGGGAAAAATGTTGGTTTTGAAGAAATTCCCAAAAACGAAATTTCATGATTTGAGGGGGGAAATGGTATCGAAATTTGGTAATTTTTGTATGGTTGAACTCATTTTTGAATGGGTGTTCGGATTTTTATAAAATTTATTGGGTTCCGAGGTGCGGGCCCGGGGGTCTATTTTTGGGTCGCTTTCTAGATCTTTGTAAAGATCGAAACTTTATTATCCAGAATAGTTCCTTATAAGTTTTATGTGTGCTTTAACGTTGTTCTAGTTGGATTTGAGCCGTCCGAAGGCCCTTTCACCCGAGAAGTCCATTTTAGAGTACCGGATTGTCGTCTTTGAGGTAAGTATCTTGTCTAACCTTGTGTGGGGGAATTTCCCGTTAGGATTTGAGTCTTCTATGTTTATTGTAGTCCATGTACGCTAGGTGACAAGTGCGTGCTCGAACTTATTTGTGGAAAATTGGCCCTTTAGGAATCTTAGGTCCTTATATTCGCTGAGTATGAATTGTTCTTCGCATGATTGAATTTCCTAATTTCTAGTTTCATCTTTACTTGCTTAAATGTAGGATTTCCTACTTTTAGATTTACTCCTCTTGCCTATTTGACCCCTAATTGACGTATCTGAAGGTTTTACTCCTTTTACTGTCATGCTACGCCCTCTTAACTGCTTATCTGAAATTGTAATTATCTTCATCTCATCCTATAATTATTTTGGTCTTAACTGAAGTTATGATTATTTTCTTGTTTCTTGTCCTTAATTGAAATTCTTGAATATTCTCGTAACTGCTCAACCTTAAAAGAAGTTTAGATATTCTATACCTTAGTTGACTTGTCCTTATATGGAGTTATCGGATTCGTGTGAGTTTTCTTATTTTTGAACCGTGCATTTGGGTACGACTCTTATACGTTAATTTTCTTCCTTGTTGAGTTGTCCTTATTATGCCTAGTATTCTTTGTTGTGCTTATTCCTTGCGAACTAGCCTTGCTTTTCTTGTGATCAAATGTTCTTGAATTGATGTATCTACCGTATCTTGTATTATTGTCAATTGTTGTTATTGTACTTGTTGTGGTGATGACGAGGTTTCTGCCGTGCGGATTGTGGTTATTGTGATGCACGAGGTTTATATCGTGTGGTTGCTAATATAGGGGGGTTTGCACGAGGTTTCTGTTGTCCTGTGTTTTCTATTGATATTGCACATGCGGCATGACAAGGCGGAATATGTATATGGGTTGCGCATGTGGCGAGACAAGGTGGGAACATGTTTATGCAAGTGTGGCGAAACAAGACGGGCATATACTTTACTATTGCACACGTGTCAAGACAAGGTGGGCTATGTGAGGGATTGTTTGTGATACTTGTGTTTGCCCTGGGGCATTCCTTGTTGTTGATATTGTGTACTGGAACACTTATTGTATGAGTTTATTCGTGTGGAAATTTGTGAGATGACAATGTACGTGTTGCCCTTTTCTTCCTTTATGCTTATTGGTTGTTGAATCATGTTAGGACACCTGCACAAGCATACACGCAGTTAAGTACTATTAACGGATTTAGGGCTCCTTGTTGTTGCGGTCAAGTATAGATACTCTTGTTGTACTTACCGTACGGGTGGAAATGACCCAATTGGCACGTGAGTTTTCCGTGCAGTTAGTACTCGAATGAGGGCGCAAGATGCCAAGTGTCAGGGTTCGAATATTGGGACCCGTAAATGGTGATTTGTCCGAGGTTCAGAACCTCGTGGAGATGACTACGAATTTGATGTAGAAGTGGTTGAAGTTGTTGAGTCATTACCTTTGTGTTGTATATTTACATTCCAGATTTGTTTGTGTTCTATTCAATCTTGTGTTGTTTCATGGTTTCCGTTGATACTTATTGTTTTCCTTCTTTATCGAATTCACTGTATTGTTAGCTATATTGTGTAGCCTTTATGTGTATATCGTTTTTCCCTTTATTCCTATATTGATACTTGTTCAGTTTATTAGACCAATGGGTGTCTTGACTAGTCCTCGTCACTACTTCACCGAGGTTAGTCTTGATACTTACTGGGCACCACTGTGGTGTGCTCATACTACACTTCTACATATTTTTGTGCAGATACAGGTATTGATCGTTAGTAGCTGTGAGGATTCTTGCCGCGGAGAGTCAAGAAAAACCTTTCGTCGCGTTCGTAGGCTTCGGAGTCACCTTCCTATTTTGCATTTACACTATTTTTACTTACTTCCAAACTATTGTAATTAGAAGTTGTAGTAAACTCTATAAAGCTTATGACTTGTACTACCGGGTTTCAGGAATATGCTCATTATAAAGGAATATTTTTCTTCAGAAAAATATTAGATTTTATTTATTATTGTTGCTATTCCATTAATGTTAGGCTTACCTAGTCCTTCAAACTAGGTTCCATCACGATACTCAACGGAGAAAAAATTTGGGTCGTGACAAATCACCTTGCCCTCCTGCATCAATACCGCTCCAAGCCCAACACGATACATCACAATATACCGTAAAAGATCCTAAACCTGATGGTAACAACTACACTGGTGCTGAAGTCAAGGATGTCTTGAGCTTCTGAAAGCTCGCCTCACACTCGTCCGACCATTTGAATAGGACACCTTTCTGAGTCAATTTAGTCATTGGGGCTGCTATAGATGTAAAGCCCTCCACAAACCGACGATAGTAACCCGCCAAACCCAAGAAACTCCTGATTTCCGTGGCTGAGGTGGGTCTAGGCCAGTTCTTGACTGCTTCTATCTTCTTAGGATCTACCTGAATACCCTATGCTGATACGATGTGACCCAAGAAAGCTATTGAATTCAACCAGAACTCGCACTTTGAAAATTTTGCATACAACTGATTGTCCCTCAAAGTCTGGAGCGCTATCCGGAGGTGCTGCTCATGCTCCTCTCGGCTGCGGGAGTATATTAGAATATCATCAATGAACACGATTATGAAGGAATCCAAATGAGGCTTGAAAACTTGATTCATCAAGTCCATAAAGGTTGTTGGGGCATTAGTCAAACCGAAAGACATCACCAAAAATTCATAGTGCCCACACCTCGTCCGAAAGGTTGTCTTAGGAACATTGGACACCCTAATATTCAACTGATGGTAGCCCGACCTCAGGTCAATTTTCGAAAACACTCTGGCACCCTGAAGCTGATCAAATAAATCATCAATTCTCGGCAATGGATATTTATTCTTGACGGTGACTTTATTCAACTGTCGGTATTCTATACACATTCTCATCGACCCATCCTTTTTCTTCACGAACAAAATCGGTGCAACCCAGGGCGAGACACTAGGCCTAATGAAGCCCTTATCAAGCAAGTCTTGCAACTGTTCTTTCAATTCTTTCAACTCTGGTGGGGCCATCCTGTATGGAGGAATAGAAATGGGCCGAGTGCCAGGAGCCACATCAATGCAAAAATCAATATCCATGTCGGGTGGCATCCCCGGCAGATTTGCTGGAAACACCTCGGGAAACTTACGAACAATAGGCACCGAATCTATCGAAGAGACTTCAGCATTAGAATCATGAATATGAGCCAAATAAGCCAAACATCTCTTCTCAACCATGCGACGAGCCTTGGCATAATAAATCACTCTGCTGGGAGGATGACCAGGAGTCTCTTTCCATTCTAATCGAGGGAACCCTGGCAAGGCTAACGTAACCGTCTTGGCGTGACAATCCAAGATGTCATAATAAGGCGATAGCCAATCCATGCCCAATATGACGTCAAAATCGACCATGTCAAGAAGCAAAAGGTCTACACTAGTTTCCAGACCCTCAATAACGACTACACACGAACGGTACACATGATCTACAATAATAGCATCCCCCACGGGCGTAGATACATAAATAGGGACACTCAAGGAATCGCGGGGCACAACCAAATACGAAGCAAAATAAGATGATACATAAGAATAAGTAGACCTCGGATCCAACAGAACTAAAGCATCTCTATTGAAAACAGAAATGGTACCTGTGATAACAACATCGGAGGACTCCGCCTAGGGTCTAGCCGAAAATGCATACAATCGGGGCGGGGCCCCATCACCCTGAACCATGCCTCTGGGACGACCTCTGACAGGTGGACCTCCACCTCTAACAGGATGGCCTCCACCTCTAACATTCTGACCTCTACCTCTAACTACCTGACCCCTACCCCTGGTTGGCTGGGCAGGTGGTGCTACAGCTGGTGCCGGAACTATAGCACGAGAATCACCCAAAAATCTCGGACAAGCTCTATGAATATGCCCGTACTCACCACACTCATAACACCCATCCTGAAATTGAGGTTGACCCTGACGAGCCGGCTGACCACGATAATAACTCTGAAGAGAAGGTGCTCTGATAGGGGCTGGCTGGTCAGAATAAGGGAGGTAAGATCCACAACCACCTGAGGCACCATGGGACGTCTGAAGTACTGATTGAAATGGCCTGGAAGAATGGCCTCTACCCTGAGTATCCCCGCCTCCAGACGAGGCACCACTGAATCTACCGGAATGGCGACGTCTCTTGTCTGAACCTTGACCTCCCAGTCCAAGAACCATCTCAACTCTCCTGGCCACATTGGTCGCATCCTGAAATGAAATCTCGTTCCCTGTCTCCTTAGCCATCTGCAATCTGATCGGCTGAGCAAGGCCCTCAATAAATCTCATGACCCTTTCTCTCTCTGTGGGCAACAAAAGAATAGCATGTCTAGCCAAATCCACAAAACGATTCTCATATTGGGTGACAGTTATGCTGCCCTGCTGAAGTCGCTCAAACTGAGGCGCTCCTCTCTAGTAGTGATAGGATGAAACTTCTCCAAAAAGATATGTGAAAATTGATCCCCAAGTCAGAGCAGGTGACCTAGCTGGTCTAGTCAACAAATAATCCGTCCACCGTTTCTTGGCGGAACCATTCATCTGAAAAGCGGTGAAGTCGACCCCATTGGTCTCCAAAATACCCATGTTCTGAAGAAGCTCATGACAGCTATCAAGCTATTCTTGAGGATCCTCTGAAGTAGCACCACTGAAATGAACAGGGAAAATATTGATGAACCTGTCCAATCTCCACAAAGCATCGGAGGACATAGTTGTTCCATCAACAAGCGATATTGCAGCAACTGGCTGAACCACCCCAACTGGATTGGCTGCTAGGGTCTGAATCTGAGAGGTAGTATGATCAGGAGTGTGGGTAGCAGGAGTGTGGACCCCTACTCC
Organism: Nicotiana knightiana; assembly: GCA_005239525.1. NCBI lineage: Eukaryota > Viridiplantae > Streptophyta > Magnoliopsida > Solanales > Solanaceae > Nicotiana > Nicotiana knightiana. Next base: position 46,067 of record ML394229.1, on the reverse strand, counting down.
AGCCTGAGATACGGTTGCTGCCACGGGGAGTGCGCCAATTTAGGCTACACCCTCCATAAGGCCCACTAATCGGACCAAAGCATCCTGAAACACCGGGGTAGCAATAAACCCCTCTGGGACCTGAGCTGGTCCCGCCGGAACAGTTTGAGCTGGAACCCCCTCATCAATCTCTATCTTGGGCTCCGCAGTTGGGCCTGTTGTCTGAGCAATGGGCTGAGTCCTGCCCCTGCCTCGGCCTCTGATATGGCCTCCGTCTCTGCCCCTCGTAGGAGCTATTGCTGCTGGAGGACCTGATTGTTGGTCAACGGAAGAGGAAGCGCGTGTTCTCGCCATCTGCGAGAGAATAGAAGAGTTCAATTTGTATTAGAGATAACAAGAATCGCACGATGGAGTAGATTTAAAATGAGTTTGTTCCTAACTCATCATAATGTACTTGGTCAACAGTCAGAGGGGTATTAATAATTGGCTTTGATCAAGTTAAAGTTCCTGAATAAAAACAAGTGAAGTGGAGGACCGGCATGATAAAGTGGGACAAGTATACGTGTCATTTAGGTCATTCTGCCAAAATATAAAGTGAAGTTAATGTATAGAAGAGCACAATCGCAAAGAAAGAGGAAGCTAAGAAAGATCCAATAAAGTGCCGGATTTTCGTTTCCGCCTTGATAAATGTTTGCTCCAGCCAAGTTGTGAAGAACAATTGGAGGGTGGAGGAGGTGATAAAATAGGTGGAGAAAGTGCTACCAATCTTTAATTTTTGTTCTGTTACGCTTATGATTGTATGGTGCTGCTCTCTTGTGATAATGGAGGAAAGAGAAGAAAAGAAAAACGGGAAAAATAAAAAGGGTTAGTATTACACTAATTAAGTGTAATTAAATGTAACAACCAGCGGAACAATAACATCTGTAAAATTTAAGTAGCCTTTTACGTTTCTTCAGCCTCCCCGTGCTTTGAGTAAGGTGAAATTAGTTTCTCTGCCACCTCACTTTTAAAGAAGGTATTAATCTCGCTTGAAATAAGGATAAGGTGGTAGTATGACATCCGTAAGAATTGAATATGAAGCTGATTTTTTCAGAACAAGTACGAAGTGAATCTTATGCCGTGCGAAAAACTTGGGAACAGTAGTATTTGACATGACTATATATAATAGAAGAAATAATAAAGCTAACAATAAATCTTTCTCCAGATTAAAAATTTACCAGTGAAAGATTACAACTCGAAATACACGCAATCGCCAAAAGGGTAACTTCGCCTATATACAGTATTTTAAATGGTCTTTTATTCGTACGCTTTTAGGACGCGTGTCCGCATGTAATACCTGCCATACTAGAGATATGGCCACCTAGTCACCAACAGCCACCTGTTAATTAACCACTGACCCATGCCTAGCTGCTACGACCAAGGAAACATTTCATTTGTTAAAGGCTTTCACACAGTTCTTAATATTATTATTATTATTATTATAATCAAAGATGAAAAGATAACGTTCTAAAAGAACGACATTATCTTCAAACGAGGAACGTGCAATAAAATCGCTACACCAGCATCTGATTCGCGTTGCCCCACCAAGTAAAGACCAACTACAGTGGCTGACAGTTGATAATAACACCTCTCGCTTATTCAGTTTTTCAAGGCGAAATTGCGAGAACCCAGTATTTTAAAAAGGCTGATTATCATAAGATAAAAAGCAGACCAGATAAGGTCAATATTCAGAACATACTTGTAATTATATGCCAATAGAAGACAGCTGTCAGAGTTTAATGGTGTCCAACATTTTCACCGTTCAAAAGCAACAGATTATGTCAACCTAAACCTGCCTAATTAACCTAATCCATCCACGCTTAACAGCGACATAAAAGTTTCTTTTACCCCCAACAAGCTGACCCTAACAAAAGTACTGAACTACTGATATCCAATATCACTCGCACTTCTTGCTGGGAGAGCAGATGAGCCAGACATTGCCATAGGGATCCTTCAGCTTGCCAACGCGTCCACCACAACAAGCCCCATCACCCTCGGCTATTTCACCCTCAGAGACAGCCCCGGCAGTCACGGCCTTGGCCACAGCAGCTTCCACATCCTCTGTCTCCAAGCAAAAAACGCATCCACTTGCAGTCTTGACACTGCACAAAAATAAGGACACTGTCACAACTAGCACAAGAAATCGGCAAAACAGCATAATAAATAATATTTTTCCATTACTGTGTGAGAGCTATACAAATGCACTTCATTTCAGCTATAAAAGATCAAACTCCATAAGAAAACTGCATATTAAATGGGGTTATATGATGAGATTTCAAAAAATTTAAAGTGCCTTCAGAATGATTGTCTTTGAATTTTAAATCCAAATTTTCTTAAAATACAGATACCATAAGTTACTGAAATGGAAAAACATGGGCATACACTGGATGAAATGGCAAAGCATATACAGATCACGTGAATTCAATAATCACAGACCGAAAAGCAGAAAAGTATCAAGTAATGATCGGAGAAAAACTTTACGAGATTGTCATAGAAATAGGCCCTACCATGGATAAAATCCATTAACTAAAGACCATAGCGCGTTGAAAAAATCAATCTAGAAGTCTAGAACAACTTAAAGCTAGAGAAGAAAAGTACACGGGGAATACGACTACGAAATCAGACCAAAATAACGAGACTAATCAAAGGATAAAACAAAAAGAAAGGAAAATGATATTCTCAGTTTCATTGTATAATTGTACAGCACTATTACAATTTAATAAGTCAAAAGAGATTTTCTATTTTGTAAATTAAAAATTTATATTAGATTTTAAAAAGTATTTTCATTAAATTTATAATTTATAGTAATAGTATTACCCAGCTTTTTATATACATAAGTAATTAATAACACGTCATGCTTTTAATAATACACAGTTGACAAATATTTAGCCTAAAGAAAATCAGATAACAGAAAAAAGCTTAAACAAAGCAGCAAACAAAGTAGAGTTAAATATTTTGTTGAACGTAGAGCTTTTCAAGCAACAAACGACGGAACCATAAAATTTATAGCACTATCTCAAAAATTGTAGATCGTAAACACACAAAAATAACAAAAAAAATGTATCGCATCGTATAGCGCAGATCTAGAAATGAAACAAAGAGCAAGCCATAAACATGCAAAGAGAAAAGTAAAAGTCGAAAAAACGTACGGAGCAGAAGAGTCATCAGTGAGGTCGGAATCGGAAACAAGGAAAGTAGTGGAACCGAGTTTGAGTTCAGCTGAGAGGATGAGAGGAAGCTCCTGCTCGGCCTTCCTTTTCGGATGATTCACACGGTTCACTTCCTCAGCACCAAACGCGGCCTTGAAGAACTGTACGGCATCTCCAGCCTTAGGTGCCTCCACAATCAGCTGAGGCTTCATCGCCGTGAAGGTGACAGTCACAGCCTTTGCTGCTCCGTTCTCGGTACCTCCATTCTGAACTTCTTCCGCCATTGAAACAGAAAACCCTAAGAGAGAGAAAGCTAAGAAGAACAGTCGAAACAAGAGAGAGGAAATACTAAATGCAAATGAGAAGTGGATTATTGTGCAGGTGTGGTGGGGCATATATAGGAAGCGAAGAATCGTTTGTGCGATTTACAAGGGTAAAGTGGGAATTAAAATAATTTTCTTCAACAAGTTTCACCTTTGGTTTACAAACATATTAGCATTTGCCATTGGCCCTTTTTGAAATTGGTTGCTGAAAAGGATTAAATGAAGAAACACGTAGGGTCGTTTGGTAGGATGCATTAGATAAAATAATATATTCATTAGCTTTATGTATTAATAATATTTTATTTGGTAGATATTTGAATTTTGTGCATTAGTTATATATCATATGCATAACTAATACATAAAAAATTATGATATTAGCAATACAGTGGGTTTAATGCATGTATTAGCTTAATTAAAGATAAAATTATCCTTCAAAATTTATGTTTGATTAAAATATGTTAGTTATTATATTAATGCAAGTTTAAAATAATCCAAATAGTGAGAAATAAAATTATATCTCTAGTAAATAAATAAATACTTAGCATATTTATTTTTTATAAATAAATATTTAGTTCTATATTACAATATAGATAGACAAATCAAATATTTTTTTTAAACTTTTTCATACAAAAATATTTCTCAACATATGTTTCTTTTTAAAAAGTTAAAGTGATGGACTGGTTTTTAGGGTATTTTTGTAAACAAATAATTTTTTTAGAAATTGTGCAATGCTTTAATACATCAAACCACAAAATGAATAAGAAATATGTCAGCATAATTAATACCAGCATAACTAATATCAGCATTATTAATACACCATATTCAGCATTATTCTTATGCACCCTACCAAACGACCCCTTAATGAATGTAGTGATTTCTTTTTGTCATTTTACGCAACGGTCATCGCTTAATTTGCTTTTAAGCCTTTTGGTGATTCGGGTACAGAAAAGGGTATATCACATGTCAGCAATGTTATTGGGTCGTCGGTTTGCAAAAATCAGCGTGCATGCAAATTTCCTTGGCAGAAAATAATTTGCGACTTTTTAGAAAATCAACTTCTTTCCAAATACCATATATGTCCCTGTTCTGCTCATGTAGAAAATGTCTTGCTAAATGCTTGGTTGGACACTGCGTTGCGTCCTTGCTGCACTCTAGCATGCTTCTTTCACAAGCCAAATTGTTGGCCCAAGAAAGAAAATAGTTTTGAAGATTGACAAAGGAACTCAGAGATGACCAGGTCCATCATATGTGACATAAACCAGACATGCATGTGATAAATGTATTCTGGTAAAATTGAGATATCTTCTGATCGAAAAGATTGCAAAACGAAATTGGAGAAGGACTCCTTATTCAATAAGAACAGCATCTAAGATAAGGAAGAATTTAGGAGTTGAGTTTGACTAGAACTCTTCTACCAAGGAAGAGTTGCATTAGGATTCTAGTTAATTTCTTATCTACTAACTCCTATAAATTGCAGATTGTTCTTATTGTATATAGACGCACAAAAATAGAAATTTATCAGGAATTGAGAGCAAAATTCGTGAAGAAATTTTGTAAGCAGTTCGAGCCAAATTGGAGAGTGCGAATCTGGAGCTACTTGAACCAGCTAGAAGAATCGGTTCCATCTGTTGTCTTTTAGTCTAGTTTATTTGTAGTAGGTGATTATAAATTGTACCTTTCAACTTTATCTAGAAGCAATTGTAATAGGTATTGAGTGTTCAAGTTATAAATTGTACCTTTCAACAAAAGGCATGGAATTTCTTGGAGACTTTATAGATCGGTTTCAGAAGGAATGATGCTACTCCCTATTGTACCAAATAATGGGAGGTTATAGCCTTTACAAGGAACTTGAATGAAAAAAGATTGAAAGCCACAATGATACTAAAAAATATTCTTCGCGAATCTCCACCCAAGACATGGACCGATGTTTACCTTAGGTATAGTACTAAAATTTCAAAAAGAAGAGTATACTCCCTTATTCTAGGTTTAACAGAAAATAGACAAGGGAGTATGGTCAAAGGCTGGAAGTAGATGAGAAGATTCCACACACAAAGACTCTAGGATCTAGTATGAGTCTTATTTTGGACACCTTGTGCTAGAAAAGCATCAGAGACAAAGGCCAAATCGAGATAGCAGAAATTTTGAACAAAGGAAAAATACGATGTCATATCGAGCAGATTAAGAACCAGAAACATCAAACATTAGTGATTATCATTCTCGGCCAAAGCTAGTCGACTACAACTGTAACATTAATGTGTCCAAATTAGTAGAGGTACTCGAAGATATGGGAAACAGAGTATGTCGTCCCAAAGAAATGATAACAGATCCAAGTAAGTGGATCCAGGATTCTAGTAGGAATTCCATAATGATCGCGACCATAACACCACAAATTGTAGAATTCTTCAAAATAAAGTTGACTAACTTCTCAAACAAGGATCTCACTAAACTCTTCGATGAGAATGGAAAGCAATCCTATATGAAGAACAGAAGTAAGAAAGAGACACATGTCTGTCACGACCCAATATTTCCACAAAGTCGTGATGCCGCCTAACCCGACTCGCTGGATAAGCCAAGAAATGAATACAATAACTCAGTTGAATTCCATATAATTTTCTCATAGATTGGTAGTACCAGTCATGAGACACTAAGATTTATATTTATAAAGCTCGTACAAAAATAAATACAACATATGTTTGGAATATACATGAACAGAGTATGAATCCAAAGCTAACAATGACAAGTGGTAGCTATAACTGGAAAGCAGGTACATCTTCAATCCAGCTTCCATCATCCACAATAGCTCAGCTCCAAGATCTGCACGCGAGGTTTAGAAGTGTTGTATGAGTACAACCGACCCTATATACTCAGTAAGTATGTCAAGGCCCAAATCGAAGGGCCACGGCGGGCACCCGGTACCTTACTCAACCGAGTACCAACGTAACATATCTTTCTTATATACCACTTTTGTCACCACCCAAACCAAAAGGCCACGCCGGGCACCCGTTATCTTAATCAACCGAGTACCGACATAATATATCTTTCTTATATACCACTTTTGTCACAACCCAAATCGAAGGGCCACGACGGGCACCCGGTACCTTACTCATAATAAGATATAAATTGAATCCAACTCTTATTTCATAAATTAGTTTACAACCTTCAAAACATCATACTTATATGTACCATATTATTTCTAGTTTAAAACATCCACAAAATGCCTTCCATAACAGCCTCATACGTCTAGCACCTTAATTTTTATCGTCAATCACTTGTTTTTCATCTTTTCTTCTTCAATCAACTTAATTAACACCTAGAAAAGCTTAACAACAGCATCCAAAACATTATCAAATTGTTTCTCACAATTTCCAGCCACCACAAATCATATATTTAGCCACAAACAGTCCAACCAAAAAAGACAACTATATCTCATGTTCTTTCAAGTGCTATCTTATGATTTTTCACTCAAACAACACAACCAACGCATGATTAACCTTAGGCACAATCAAGAAGATGTTATACATACCTTGGACAACAGCTACAACTCGAAATCATATCTCAACTTAGATCACAATAGCCCTCAATCACACCACAACATCATAGAAGCATTCTCTTGTAGTCTTTAATACCTTTGATGATGATTTGAGTTGATTTACCTTGAGTTTGGTTCTTGGGATCTTGAACCGGTTCTTGGAGAGCTTGAAAGTGTTTTGGGGTAAGTAATCTCTGTGTTTTTGAAGAGATATAAGGGGATAAGACCAATTATAAGCCCACCGCCTCAATTCTCCAAGCAGGTAAGCTGTCTGCTTGACAACTTGAGTATCTCTCTACTTTGATATCGTATTGACAAACGGTTTTCAGTGTTAGAAACTAGAAACATGGGGATTTGATTACGTATAAATATCTCCTTGTAAATCTCAATATATTGGGAGAAAACTACCTTGCAACCTGGCCTATAAACCTGCCAGTTTCTCCGAAGTGCGGCGACGTGACTTGGCAATCCTACTTTAAAAATTCATATTTATCTATCCCAATATCGTATGAATAAATGGTTTGTATCATTGAAAACTAGGTTCCAAGACCTTCATTTTTGTATATGATATGTCCCAAAAATATATCATATAACACATGAAATATATTGCTCAAAACGCTTAATTACAAGGCAAATCCTTAGTCGGTTTTTCCGCAACTTAAATCCGATTTTTCCCAAAGTTTATACTTCATATCCAAACATCATATATAGTTATATAATGACTTTAAACTCATTTAAATCATAATTAAAAAGTCTCATATTCATCTTAACTTACTTAAGACTTCGGTAAACCTTTCTTATCCTTGTAGAAGGATTTCATCCCTTTTGAATTTACATTAGATAATCCACTAATGACAGTGACGTTTGAAGTACGGGGTGTAACAACATTAAATCACTTTATATACTTTCAAAGAGGATCTCATTTTCGAGCTCAATTGACTTACGGCGTACTTTCACGTACAAAAATATGGAGTGTAACAAAGTATCCTGACTAACTTCGGTGAAGTAGTGATGAGGTCTCAGGTAAAGGACACTCACTATATATATGTATAACCTACACATCTTAATAACATATATGTGTGCCCAACAACAGTAGCGAAGTATAAACAAGACACACATGTGTCACATAGTACACATAGAGAAGATGTGGGCAAACCTCTTAACAATTCAACATGTAAAGAAGGTATGCTTCGGATAACAAATAACACATCAATAATTGCATAGAGAGAATATATGCCCAAATACTCTTCCGTTTTAATAGAGGCATACAGAGAAGATATGCGTCCAAAAACATTACGAAGATATACATAAGTATCAAATAATCCTTTCACAGTTACATATAGAGAGGATATGCGTGAAATACTAGATAATCCTTCAACAGTTGCATATAAAGAAAATATGCATGAAATAACAATTAATCCTTCAACAAGTGCATATAAAGAAGATATGCGTGATTAAACAAGTCAAGTCACACGGGTTCACATATAGAAAGATATGTACCATGTCACATCTCATCAAGTAAGATAACATATAGAGAATATATGCGTAATGACATTTATACATTTCTGAGCTAGTATATAAAGAAGATATGCACAAAAATCATATATACACCCAAAGAGTTTGCAAATAGAGAATATATGCAAAGTCCAACTAATGATCGACTTTACCAAGATCCACATCAACCAAAAACATGTCGGTTTCTTACAACCTGCGTGTGCACTATCAAGAGAGAAACATGAGAGGGTGATCCTAGAGGGATGGATCCTTATCCACACGCTGCACAGACAACTCACGTGTTGCACAGACAACTCACGTGCCATAATCATAATACCGCATGGATCACTCACGTGCTGCCAACCCAGTCCATCACACAAAAGGCATATATAAGAATATATGTATATGAATAATGGGCATCAAATCACCTACTCATTAACTGAAAAAGATAGCATGCTAAGGTGTATGCATGTGAGAGTATACAACTACAACTGAAATTAGGCGGATACGCCATACAATAATAAATATCATGCCCAACAGGAAATTAACACCTACACATGGTCTCTACCATGATTCGCGGAGTTCACATATACAAATATAAAGCATGATGGCAAGAAGCACAATATCCAAATCAAGGCATGGTATATCCTAAAGACTACTCCGGTCAAGAATCATACATAGCACCCGTATATACGCTCGACACCTCACATACACATCGCTTCTCACACATTTCAATTAGACAAACAAAGTCATATCCTAAGGGTTATTCCTTCGGCAAGATTAGACAAGATACTTACCTAAAACAAGCCAAATCAATATTCTAAAAATGCATTCACGCACAAATCGACCTCCAAACGGTTCGAATCTAGCAAAAAAGAACTAAATATCTTCAAATAATGCCATATGAAAAAAATCCAAACGATAACGGTCAAATCTTTAATCAAATACTCAAAGTCAACCCAAGCTCGCCTCTTGGAACCCGATAAAAGTCACAAATTCCGATCACTCATTTCAATACGAGTCCAAATATGCACGTTTCATCCAAATCCGACTTTAAATCGACCTCTAAATCCATAATGTTATCCTCTTAAATGTTAGTGAATAAACCCCAAAATCTCTAACCAAAATATGGAGTAATTCACAAATAAATGAGTGTAATCATGTTATAAATATAAAAATTGAGGTTAGCTATTGATCCCCATGTCAAAATAAGAAGAACGCCATGAAAATTACCTCAAACGGAGCTCTAGAACTCAAGATATGCTCAAATACTAAATGAACACAATCTGATATACACAATGATTTCCGCTTTCGCGCCCAAAAACTCGCACATGTTGTCTTCCAAGTGTCATTTATGTACCTGTGGACCTTTTTCCCCGTGGGTGCGGACCCTACTTACCATCTCGGAGAACCAACGCCACATATCCTTCCGATACTAAAATGGACATAACTCTTTCATATGTTATTCGAATTTAATGATTCTTTTTACTATGGTTCCGTAATTACGATACAAACCTAATGGTTTAATAAAAACAGAATTTAGAGATCATTTGTTTAATATGGTACCATTTATGATGCTTAAGGAAACGACGATAAAACACCAACTACGAGCACAACACAACCAAAATCTATCCGAAACTCACCGAAATCCAACCAAAAGTTGAAGACAAGTCCAAAAAAATCATACAAGCTTGTTGGAACTTTCATATCATGAATCAAATCTCGTTAAGTCCACTATTTGACCGTGGTTAACTCAAATTCTTATACTTAACTAGTATGTAACTCAAGTGTCCGAATCAGTCTTAGACACTTTGGATCGCAACCAAACTTTGCATACAAGTCCCAAATAATAAAATGAACCTATTACAACTCGGAATAATAATTCAAACCCGATACCATCAAAGTCAATTCCCCGTCAAACTTATGAAATTCCTAACCCTTCAAATTTCTAACTTTCGCCAAATAGGCCAAATCAACTTAGGAACATTCAAATCCAAATCTGGACATATACTTAAGTCCAAATCACCATACGAACCTATTGTAACCATCAAAATACAAATTTGATTACTCATAAGTCAAACCTTCGTCACTATCCAATTTAAAACTTCTAAATTGAGAATTACTCTTCTGAATCAATCCCATACTTCCTGAAAATCAAACTAATCATGTACACAAGTTGTAGTACATCATATGAAGCTACTCAAGATCTCAAACAACCAAACATAATATTAGTGCTGAAAATGACTGGTCGAATCGTTACATTCTCCCCCACTTAAATATATGTTCGTCCTCGAACGTTCCAAGAGTCATTCCAAAGTCATCAAATCACCGTATAAAATTACCATACACATACCCATGGGTGATCACACTCCATCTCAATCTATATATGCCCGTCAACAAAACCTAACTGAAGATTCTTTCTTCAACATTTGTCCATAAACCTTAGAACCCAATCTCCAACATCCGGATTTCCCTATGAGACATGATTCTCGCTTCCCTAACTCTTAACAAGCTGCATCAAGCCATAACCATATTCCAAGATATAATCACATGATGTACCACATAACTCATGTACTCATAGTAATATTTTCAGATTGTAATAGCTGCTTAATACCCAATCCTGTATGAATAACAAATATCAAATAAACCTTGTCCCAAACCTTCACAATATACTGCTAATGATGTAAGAAACATATAAAAACTCATAACCGCTCAACCAACAACAAGTCATAAAGTCCTCTCGCCCGACAAGAACCATTGTCGAATTTTGAGCTGACTAATGACATTCTCCCTCCAACATATTTTATACAAAATCGATTGCGCTAATTCCAGGTCCAAATAACCTCATTTCACCCAATACAAGCCGCTCGGCCGACAAGCCACAATAAATGCCACTTAGAGTCGCATATGATTCAATTCGCACCCAACACGCAACAACTCGAATATAACCAAAGATGCGAGGAGAACCAAATAAGAGAACTACCCAACAAGATCCGCATATACAACCGTCAAGGCACAATGCTATGTTGCCATCCCACATGAAATAAGCTCAAAGAATCATATCCTAACATAACTTCGCTGCATCACGGAGCCCGATCCAGACATACCGATCTGCATGGAATACCCATCGAGCCACAATGCTCACAATCAACAAACACAGGTATATCAATAAGAAACACACAAAGTATATGACCATAATCATAAATAAACATATAGCGCAATATACCACAATATAGGAACTGTGCACCCATTGGATTCGTAAAGCATCTTTCTTTTCATCTACAACCCAAAAGTAGTTTGCAAATTGTGGCATTATTCCAAATATGTAGATCTATAATGTTTAGCCCTTCTGCATATAGTTAAACCTAGTAATGCATTATTTGTATATAGTTAAATCGACGTGTAAATTATACCTATAATTCATGTAGGAATAATAATCATAAATTTGAAATACAATTCTACACATTTATAGCCAAGCAATATTTTCCCTTCCTCGACTTTTAGGTAAGCGGTCAACTTTTCTGAATTCTCTACGGAAATTTGTATGTTGATTTATAATTATGAAAACATTCCTGACATTTGCCGTCTTAGCTCAGCTGGTAGAGCGCATGGCTTTTAACCATGTGGTCGTGGGTTCGATTCCCACAGACGGCGTTACAGTAAATCCTGTTGTTTTCTCTTTTTGGATATTTTTGCTTCACCATAATTTTCAAAGTTCCCGAAAAAAAAAAAAACTTTCACAGCTCCATCATTAGCTTCTTCTTCTCCCCCTCCCCCCAACCAAAATTCTTATCCATGGCGTTTCTGTCAATTCCTAGCATCTTTTCTGGGGCTGGTCCTGCAATTCCATCTCTTTACTCGACTCCACCAGCATGTCATTTTCTTCAACCCTCCATCCATAATCAGTACTCATTGCAGCTGAAGCCATTCAGCAGACTAAACCTCTCGGCACTATGCACGAGTTACGAGGTCGGCGCAGGATTTTTGGCGGAGGAATTTGGAGCTCAAAATGGAAGTGATAAAAGTCGTGAACCTGAAAATAGCAATTGGAATAGTTCTCAGTACGACGCTCTGCTTAAAGGCGGTGAACAAGTTACCTCTGTCCTTGAAGAAATGGCCAAGCTAGTACGTTGCCCTTTATTGTATACTAACGTTTTTCCTTTTTTCTTCCGTTGCGGTGGTATATAACTTTTAATGACTAAGAAATCTTCAGTAGTGTTGATTCCTGGAAAACTTAAACCCTAACACTGTTGATAGGAAAATGGATTAAAATTAGTGGTAGTGGAAACCCTGGAAACTCTGTTCATCGAATTTGGTAGTGTTGAATTGTTAAAGATGTTAAAAATCCGAAGTAATAGGATTTCGCAATCCATGTGAATGTGCGTTAATATCTGCTGCCTTTAGGAATAATCTGAAGTCTCTGTATTGTCATCTGAAGGGTGTGGATTGTTATGATCTAACAAACAGACTCAGCAAACAAAATGGAACTGTGATTTCTGACGATGAAAATGTAATACAAATTAAGAGGAAAAACCAACAAACAACTTGAAGGGAAATAACAATGACAGAAAGAAGGATAGGGGGAGGAAAGAGCCACAGAAAGAGGAAGGGAAATATTCTAACAAACTCTTGCCTATCCTATTCTGTGCGCACTACTGCTAGTACTGGTCCCAATTCCTAATCATACCTTGTACACCAAGGACTCTTAGCCAGCCTCCCAAACATAATCATCTAATCTTTGGGCTGGTACACGACCTCTTTTGCTCCTCCTTGGCAGACCTCTTTGTCCACTTAATAGCCCATCTTGCAATATGTTTCAATAGCTTCTTCATCTATGACAATAACCCCATCTTCGGATTGAACCTTGTCCTCAAGGTTCGTCAGTGGAGAGTCGTGTAACTGCAGTGGGGTAACTTGATAATAAGGAACTTCTACGCACTTGCGCAACATTGAGACGTGAAAGACTCGATGTATCTTCGCTTCCTCTGGCAAATCCAATTTTTAGGCGACTTCCCCAATTCGTTTAATCACCTTGAACGGGCCAAATAATCGGCGTCCCAACTTCTGATGTTTCTGCAATCTCAGGGAATTGTGTCTGTATGATTTCAGCTTGACAAAAGCCCATTCCCCAACAATAAATTCGACCATGGAGCGCTTCTTATCTGCGAATTTCTTCATTTTATGCTGAGCCTTGGTGAGATTGTGCTTTAAAAGATCCATCACAGCATCCCTTTGCAACATATACTGCTCAATAAGCTCATTCGAGCTGGACCCCAAAGCATAGCGAACCAGAGTTGGAGGCTCTCGACCATATAGGGCCTGAAAAGGCGTCATCCCAGCAGAAGTTTGGTGTGCCGTATTGTACCAGTATTCGACCCAAGGTAAAAGAGGGAACCATTCATGCGGGCTGTCCGCCACAAAGCACCTCAAATATTGCTCGACGCACTTGTTTAGAGCTTCGGATTGGCCATCAGTTTGGGAATGGTACGCTGTGCTCATTGACAAAGTTGTGCCTTGAAGTCTATGGATCTCCTTCCAAAAAGAGTTCATGAATCGTGGATCTCGATCAGTTATAATAACCTTAGGATGTCCATGAAGGCGTATAATCTCTGCCACAAAGGCTGCAGCTACTGTTTGCCCTGTGAAAGTGGAAGGGAGTGCCACAAAGTGCGCATATTTGGATCGCCGATCTACCACTGTCATAATGGTAGCCTTACCCTTTGAACTAGGCAAGCATGTTATGAAATCCATGGTAATCTCCTCAAAAACCAAATCCGGCACCGGCAATGGTTGCAATAGACCCGCTGGTTGTCGAAATAAGTCCTTCATTTGCTAGCATACTTGGCACGCAGACACAAAAGTTTGTACATCCTTGCGCATCCCTTTCCAAAAGAAGTTAGTAGAGAGCCTATGGAAGGTGCGAGATATACCGGCATGTCCTCCAACATGGGAGGAATGAAACTCCTCTAGGAGCTGTAATCGTAGAGGAGAATCAGATGGTATAACCAAGCGCCCTCGGAATAACACCAGCCCTTCACGAAACACAAAGTCAGTAACAGAATCGGGAGCCTCCTGAATTTGTTTTTGTATATCCAATAATTCAGAATGGCATTGGTTAGCGAGCTGCAAGTTGGAAACAATATCGAAGGTACGTCCAGATAAGGCCAACAAGGAAGTTTCAGGGGCGCGAGACAGAGCATGAGCTGCTTGCTATGTTATGCTTCCTAGGTTTGTAGAGGATCTTGAAATCATAGCCCACGAGCTTGCTAAGCCATTGCTGTTGTTCGGGCGTCTGTATCACCTAGTTAGTAAGAATTTTTAAAGCTTGCTGGTCCGTGTAGATAATAAAAAGCCGTCCAAGCAAATATTGCCTCCACTTGCTGACTGCATAGCGAACATTTCGCGATGATAAGTGGAAGCATTTCTCATCCTCGGGCATAGTTTATGGCTGTAATACGCGATTGGGTGGTTTCCCTGGGATAATACCGCCCCAATCCCAGACCCGGAAGAATCAGTCTCAATATGGAACTCCATCGAAAAATCCGGTAGAGCAAGAACTGGTGTCGAGCCTAAGGCTTGTTTAAGTGTGTCAAAGGTTGTTTGGAACTACTCAGTCCATTTGAAAGGCTCCTTACACAACAAGTCTGTCAAAGGGCTTGCAATAGATACATACTGCCGGATGAATCTTCGATAATACCCGGCAAGTCCCAAAAAACTACGAATCTCCTTGATATTCCGTGGAATGGGCCAATGTAAAATGGCTTGTATCTTGGTTGGATCCACTGAGAGCCCTTTTTCTAAGATGACATGGCCCAAATAATCGATTTTTTTTGCCCGAAGAGACACTTAGACTCTTTGGTCACGAGTTTGTGATTTTTGAGCAGCTGGAGGACAGTGGCTAAGTGTTCCAAATGCAATTCCCATGAGCCACTGCAAATGAGGATGTCGTCAAAGAAAACCAACACGAATCGCCGGAGATGTGGCCGGAATATTGAGTTCATAATTGCTTGAAAGGTAGATGGGGCATTGGACAATCCAAAAGGCATTACTTAAAATTCGTAGTGCCCCTCATGCGTTCTAAATGCAGTTTTTGCCACATCCTCAGGACGAATCCGAATTTGGTGGTAGCCAGACAATAGATCAAGTTTTGAAAAAAAAACGAGCCCCATGAAGTTCATCAAATAGTTCGTCTATTGTCGGAATTGGGAACCTGTCCCTAACAGTAATGGCATTGAGTGCGCGATAATCTACACAGAATCGCCATGTGCCATCCTTCTTCTTGACTAGCAACACCGGGGAAGAGAAAGGACTGGTGCTCGTCCTAATAATTCCCTCCTTTATCCGTGACTAGTTGCTCCATCACCTGCTTTTGGAAGTAGGGATAACGATATGGCTTCATGTTCACCGGACCCGCCTGAGATTGCAAATAAATTGCGTGATCTTGGGGTCGGGGAGGTGGTAACCCATGGGGTTTGCAAAATACCTCGGTAAACTGCTTCAACACGGCCATAAGATCATTGGGATATGTTGGTTGCACGGGTTCCTGATGGTTAACCAACTCAAGACGATAATAACAGGCAATCCCGTCCACCTCTGCCAAACGCCTAATGGTGTGTAGTTGCACATGCTGGACATCAAGGGGTGGATCCCCAGACCAACTATAAC
Source organism: Nicotiana knightiana (assembly GCA_005239525.1). Classification (NCBI taxonomy): domain Eukaryota; kingdom Viridiplantae; phylum Streptophyta; class Magnoliopsida; order Solanales; family Solanaceae; genus Nicotiana; species Nicotiana knightiana. The sequence continues at coordinate 29,889 of ML394229.1, read as the reverse complement.
GCACCCCATCCAGAGAAAACTCAAAATACTTGCTCTTATAATCTGTAATCACAGGACCTAAAGTAGCAAGCCAAAAGACCCCAAACACTACATCAACACCATAGAAGGTAGCACCAAATTACAACCTTGGATAGAAAGTGGTACAGCTCGAATTACACCTTCACATTTGAGCCGCTGGCCACTCCCAACTACCACTGAGGAGCAAAGAGTTGGCTCGATCTTGAGATTCAAAAATTGTGCAGCTCTAGGTTGAATGAAATTGTGGGTACTGCCCCCGTCAAGAAGGACCTGCACAGGTGAACCATGAATGGACCCCTTGAAACAGAGAGTGGTTAGAGAATTTCCACCTCCTAAAGCATGATACGATGTCGCAGAATGCGATTGGACTTCCAAGCATTGTAATTCCTCGGCCAAAACATCATCCGGAACGAATGAGTCCGGAGCTCTGATCGAATCATATGGCCCCTCATCAAGGAGAAGGAGATGGGGCGGTGTCTTGCACTTATGACCCGGTGAGTAACGTTCATCACAATAAAACAGTCCCTTTTCACGCTTTTGTTGAATCTCGGTAGAGGATAGCTGTTTGATTGGGAGCCGCGTAGACGGAGACCTAGCCCGGGTAATAAGTGCAGTAGGGGGTGGAGTAGGCAAGAGCGGGGGTGATTTTGTATAAGTGGTTTTGGGTGCATACTGAGTATAAGAGGGTGAGGGTGTTATTGGGCCTTTCTCATAAGCTATCCGTTGCTCCTGGGTATGGGCCAAGGAAATGGTCCATTCCGAAGTAGTGGGCTCGTGCGAAACAACAATAGACTGAATATCTGGCCGTAGACAAAAAGCATTCCACCATAAACTCCTCAGGCAACGGTACCGTTTCAGTAGCCAAAGCTTCAAAAGGAGACTCAAAATCGGCGACCGTCGAAGTTTGTAGCAGCTTTGATATACGACCGGTGGGACCCAGAACCATACGCTTTTTGAAGCGGATGAGGAGTTTGTCTGCAAAATGGTCCCAGTTAACCAACTGATTGTTACGGTGAAGCCAACGGTACCAATCTCGGGCATCTCCATCAAGGTAAAATGAAGCTATGGTGAGTTTTTCATCATCAACAATGTTGTAAAAATCAAAATATCGCTCCGCCTGAAAAACCCATGCCGTTGGGTTTTCTCCATCAAAACGACCTATCTCAACTGGAGCTGGTTTATGGCGTAACGTGGGATGATGTTGCCCTGCATGAGGTGGAGGTAACGCTCCCTCAGTTGGACGCTGCCGAGGTACTTCGCCGGCGTAAGGTCGGAAGTTAGCTGTAAGGTTAGCGAATTGAGAGAACATCTCCTTCATAAACCGCTGGTTATCCTCGACCACAACACGGAATTCTGTCACTGCCGGAGAGCTTGCCGTTTGAGAGTCCAACACTACCTCAGATGATGAACCGGTAGTAAGCTTAGTATCTACCATGGTAGATAAAGTCAATGAAAGCACCAAATGTTATGATCTAACAAACAGACTGAGCAAACAAAATGGAACTGTGATTTATGATGATGAAAATGTAATACAAATTAAGAGGGAAAACCAACAAACAACTGGAAGGGAAATAACAATGACAGAAAGAAGGATAGGGGGGAGGATAGAGCCACAGACAGAGGAAGGGAAATATTCTAACAAACTCTTGCCTATCCTATTCTGTGCGCACTACTGCTAGTACTGGTCCCAATCCCTAATCATGTCTTGTACACCAAGGACCCTTAGCCAGCCTCCCAAACATAATCATCTAATCTTTGGGCTGGTACACGACCTCTTTTGCTCCTCCTTGGCAGACCTCTTTGTCCACTTGATAGCCCATCTTGCAATATGTCCTGGACTGGTCCAATAGCTTCAGTAGCTTCTTCATCTATGACAGGATATTGCAATGGCACATCTTAATTCTTAATAGCTAGCATCCCTAGAAACGAATCCTATTCCACCTACACTATTTAGCAATTATACGGTGATGTTCAAACGGATAATTGGTAGGTGTAGAAATATGAAAGTAGTAATAACATGATATAACTGGGAAGTGCATTATGGTGTCAATAACCAAGAACAACTAAAAGCATCAAATAAGTGTTATATGTATGTGACATGATACCTGGCTATGTAGTTCAGTCAAGTTGGTTACACAGTTAGTCCAGTATGTCAGCTGGATTAGTTATTCATCCATTTAATATGTATGATACAGTTGGAAGATATGAAGATGGACGAAGCATCTGAGGAGGTAGCAGTGCAATTGGCTGCACAAGGAGTGATTGGGAAGAGAGTTGACGAAATGGAGTCCGGGTTCATGATGGCCCTTGATTACATGATCCAAATTGCTGAAAAGGACCAGGATGACAAGGTATTATTTATATGTTCCTGATCTGTTTTCATTATTTTTTCTTATGGATTGCTGTTCGTTGAAGTATAGTTTTATACTCTGTATCTGTGATTTATGGTCTCACGTTTCATCGTTTTGCCACGAGCAATTCACTTGTTAGTTTTATATGCTTCTCACACCGTTGAACCATCTGGTGCATTTCTGTGTGGTAAGATAATTTGTATGCTGGCTTTAGAGATCAATTAAAGGCAAATAGTTGTCCTTGATGCTCATCATTTTAGCTTTTGCCTGGTTCAAGATGTAGTGAAGTAAAAGGAGTCTCATTCAGAAGATTACTGATACTGATAGTCCTACTACAACTTAGTAGGCCTAGGTGCATGATATGTTGTTTTCTCTCATCTTTGGTCTTTTCATAGTATAGCTATTTACTTCTTAATTGAAAAAAAAATTAACGAAAGTTATTGGGAATGAAGAGCGATAAGCAAGGAATCTAAAGGACAAAAGAAATCTTCTAATGTAATCAATTCTCCTTCATGTTGGAAGAACACTATAAGTATGATTTATATAGCAAACTGTATATCTGCTCATATTTTGTCTTCTGCTATGTTTTGTGTTTCTTTTTGTTCTCTGTCCATATCCATTCATTTTCTCTGAGTATTGCATTTATGCAAGCAATATTCTTGGCGGGTATGTTAACAACTGAATGTTTCTTTTAGCGCAAATCAATCTTGGAGGTGATTAAGGAGACTGTATTATCACATCTTACCAAGAAATGCCCCCCTCATGTGAGTATCATCATTGACTAAATTATTAGCAGCATTGTTGCTCTAGTTTTTCTTTTTTACATTGGGTTGAACTTATATGCTTTCTAGGTTCAAGTCGTAGGCCTGCTCTGTAGAACCCCCCAAAAAGAAAGCCGGCATGAATTGCTGAGGCGAGTAGCTGCCGGTGGTGGAGTATTCCAAAATGAGAATGGCACAAAAGTTCATCTTCCTGGCGCAAATTTGAATGATATAGCTAACCAGGCTGATGATATTCTGGAGGTAGGCTCTCAATGTACATGCATAGTCAGGAGACAGTTGAGCTGTTGGGATCTAAGTACATAGTTTGTCTGTGTCAGTTTCATTCGGTTACAACATAGTTTGTCTGTGTCAGTTTCATTCGGCTACAGGTCCCTTAGGACACAGCTTATTAGAAACCACAAACTTTTACAGGGGTTGGAACATGCTGATAGTGGAGACCATCAGGCAATATGCAATGTGCAAAACATGCGGAAAAATGGTTAGGTCAATATTTTCACATAGTGATGTTAAACAACTATGCTCAGCCAACTTGTTTTAAAATTTATAGTGTTAACGCTGGTTAATTTTTAAGGCACTTGTGCCGGATGCATACTTCATTGTCTATTTTTTGTTCTCCAGTTGCAGATTTATTTTTATTAATATACAGAAAAAAAGGAAACTTGTGGTAATTTCAAGACTTAACAAAATCTTCTTAGTTAACAGATCCAAAGAATGAGGTACATTGTTTCCCGTTAGTAACCTAACCTGCAAATTGCGTCAGTGAAGTTTATTTGACCAGAAATCAAGTCGTTTAGACTTCGATTTTGCCAAGTCATTCTGATTATATTCATGCACTTAAGAGTTGTTGGTCATTAATACAACAACATCAATAGACCCAGTGTCCTACAAGTGGCGTCTGGAGAGGTAGACCTTACCCCTACCTTCAAGAAGGCAGAGGGGCTGTTTCCGAAAGACCCTCGGCTTAGGAAAGATGAAAGGAAGGCAACAACAATCACACCAATTATAAAACCGAACCAAAAATACAAAGATACAAAACTAAAATTGAGTATTGTAATCAAAAGGCCAAAACGAAAGCAACAACAAGTAATCACATAAATCAAGAAATACGAACATACATAAATAACGCTTACTCATATGCTAAAGATATTGCTGTTACAGACAAGGACAACGCTAAGCGACCTATTCTAACTCTTTACTTTTATTCTCAACCTCCACACCTTCCTATTCCTGGTCATGTCCTCAATGAGCTGAAGCAACGCCATATCTTGCCTAATCACCGCTCCCCAATACTTCTTCGGCCTACCTTTTACCTCTCCTTAAGCCCTCCATGGCCAACCTTTCACACCTCCTCACCTCCTCACTAGTGCATCTGCGTCTCTCCTCTTCATATGTCCGAACCATCTAAGTCTCGCCTCCCGCATCTTGTTCTCCACAGGCTACCTATTCTAACCCTCTATCTTTATTCTCAACCTCCACACCTTCCTATCCCTGGTCATGTCCTCAGTGAGCTCTGAAGCAACGCCATATATTGCCTAATCACGTCTCCTCAATACTTCTTCGGCCTACCTCTACCTCTACTTAGGTCCTCCAGGGCCAACCTCTCACACCTCCTCACCGGTGCATCTGCGTCTCTCCTCTCCACATGTCCGAACCATCTAAAATTATTGTTGGTCATCAATAGTTTTAAAAAATTCCTCAACTACGTGCTGTAAGGCTGTAGTATTTCTCAAAATACTTTTTCTGTCCTACTCCCTTTTGACTTCTATTTTGTGTGTTTCGAAATTCAATACATGTGATACATTTCATTCTTCGCAATCAGTTTTGACCCCTTTTCCTAATTTAAATATAACATCCATGTATCATCTTATAGAAAGAAATTGAGATATTTGGGAATCACGCCTCTTATGCAATATTTCAGAGTAATAATTTGGTCCGGATATTCCTTTTACTCTTATGTTCATCTGTAGCTTTCATGCTCAAGAAGCACTGATGTTCCATACGAACCAAATTATAACTATTTCATGCATGCTTGTCTATATGCATTTTTTCGCTTTTTTGAGATTGCAAGTTACTGATGGTACTTGAGGTTAAATATGTGACATCATGTAGTGTGTTTTCTGAACCCTAAAAGTAATTTATCAGATTAATACAGATTGCAAATATTATTAGATTAGAAGGATTGCTTCACTAAACAATACTGGTTTGCCTTTGCCACAGACAATGGAATCTCGTCCTGTTGTACCTGATAGGAAGTTACTAGCAAGATTAGTTTTAATCAGAGAAGAAGCTAGGAACATGATGGGAGGTGGAATACTTGACGAAAGAAATGATCGTGGCCTGAATACACTGCCTGAATCAGAGGTTTGTTCTTGAACATTTGATATCCGGTCTTTTATTTGGTCAACTGACCAGGAGGTTTCCTAAAATGTAGTTAATCTGTGAGAAATGAACTACCTGGATGGTCTTTGTGTTGCTGCTTGTGCTTTTCTTTCTGATGTTAGTTTTTTATGTTCATGCAGGTGAACTTTTTAACTAGACTTGTTTCCCTAAGACCAGGAAAAACTGTACGTGACATGATAAAAAATGTGATGCTGGGTAAAGAGGAAGGTGCAGAAAGTTCGGATGATGAAGTTAGTGATGCTGGTGGAATTGCAGGAAGGGTGAGATTCTGTTTCGCGTTGATCTCATTACTTTTTAAGATATCCAAAAGTTTTTCAACGAAAATTATAGTCTGCATTATGATAATTTTACTTTTGCTCCCAGGCAAGTGTAAGTGGGCGTAAACCATTGCCTGTGCGCCCTGGCATGTTTCTTGAGACAGTTTCTAAGGTAAGAGTTGCCAGTGCATATGGTGGTTGTTATAGGATGTAGAGTTGGTGGTTATGGTTTCTGGTGAGCTAGTCATGAAAAAAAGTACATTTACTATGTGGTAGTCAGTTTCCAGATACAAATTTCTCTGCCAAGTGTCTTACGAAAGAGAAGTATGAGGCAATTATGGATTATTTACACTGTATAGCCTTTTTGAGGCCACTGTTTAAATTTTGTTCCCATTAGCCCAGTGGGCTAAATTTCGCCTCTAAAAGTTGTTGGATGAACTTCTCTTTTTGCAGACGAATTTAGCTCACTGGGTTGGTGGCGACACAATTTAAATAGTGGCTTAAAAATAGGCCATTTGTGCAAATGCCGCGGCGGTTATGATGTCTAATCACATCTTATTGGGGCTTTTTAGGTGTTAGGTGGCATATATGGAGGAAATGTCTCTGGAGTCACAGCACAGCATCTTGAATGGGTATGCTATTGTTAATCTCTGCCTTTGTGTGCGGTAGCATTTTATTTAGATTGCAATATGTCTACCTTGCTAGTTGACTTTCATATCCATTTTCTAAGGTAGAAGGGTCGTAAATTTCCTCCTTTACTGGTGAAATTTACTTGAGAGTTCTCCAAGTTAAAACTTCGTTCAGTAAATCATGTATATCGACATTGGAATATGTATATCGTGCAATAACTTGGCTTTCTTTTAAATTTTTGATTCTTAGTTTATTACACTTGAGAGTAGACTTCCTGAAGTTTGGTAGTAGGGAGTCTTATCTATGACAGGTTGCTAAACGGCTGATTGTTTTTGACGTTGTTTCTTGAGAAGCAGCAACTTATTAAATTTTTAATTTTGGTTTCAGGTTCACCAGAACACACTTCAAATACTTCAAGAGATAGCATTCTAGTTGTTCCTTGCACGAATTTCTAGGAACACTGAGAGAAGAAAGCCGATCTATCCTGTCTAAATATCTAGTAAGCTTCGTAAAACTTGAGTGTCTGAATATTTGTCATAATCCATGTGTAAATTTTTTTGGGGTGGGGGGGGGGGGAAGGGCAGGAGCAGCCCAAAGAAGAATACAAAATGTAGGCGCTTTACAAGTTTTAAGACATTTTCCCAGAAGTACTATGGCAAGAAGTTAAAAGAGGAAAGGAGAAAAAGGAAAGTTACGAGATAAGGAGCCAGCATGTTTCCGGAGGTATGATATGCAAATCCATCTTTCAATCATACAGCAACAAACCCAAACATGGGTAGAATCATACTTTTAGCCATGTCCAATCACTAGCAATGATGATAATTCGGGACTCTTAAGATCAATCGAATCACAAAATTGAAGCAAGATAAAGTGTGTGTGGGGAAACCCATGTGTGGTTTGGGCCTACTTGTCCTTCAATTCTCATTTCAAGAACCTGTTCCGCACTCCAGACACAGCGATGCTCCAATATTCAAGTTTTGTATATGCCCCAAATGATATTTGAAAAATTAAAACCTCTTTCTTCCATGCTTCTGCTTTTTCCTAATAGTCATATTTTATGTTGCTTAAAGAAGATATCTTGTGCTGAATTTTGCCGAGGGAGTGTCTTAGCAGTTGCTGAGTATGTTTGAATTCTAACAGTTTTTTTTGATCTGGCTAAACTTTGGAGATAGAGTTACTTGGTGCCTAGTAAAAAATAACAGATACACTGAGGAGTTAGTTTGAATGCCATCATTATTGAAAAAATCTTATACGTTATTTTCATTTATTTTGTCAACTAGGGGTGTACATGGATCGGGTTGGTTCAATTTATGTCAAAACTAAACCAAACCAAACCAATTATATCGGTTTGAATTGTTTTTGTTTTGGAGGGTTTTTCGGGTTTTTTGTTACTTTGTTAAATTTTTGGGAAGTGCATATATGTTTAGTAAAAGTTTAAAAAATTGACAAGCATATTAATAAGTATTCTTATGGGAGATTTTACTTTGTAGTACATGATAGTTATTTTTTTAGTCGTCTGACAATAACTTTTCGTTGATGTACACTTTCAAGGTTAACCGAATTTAGTAATTAAACTTAAAAATTAATATGATACCTAAATAATAATAAGCACTTCAAATTTGAAAAAGATATAAGAATTATTGACATATGAATATGGAAGAATAAAGAGATTGACGCATTTCAGTAACATTTGATAAGGAAGTGATCATACAACCTATTATTTAAGGTTAACAAATATGGAGTACTTAATATTTTATTTAATATTATATCCCTTAAGAGAATCCCAAATATTTTAGATATTTTTTAAAAAAAATTCTATATAAAATCTTAAAAGTATATATAAAAATTATATATTTATATGTCGGTTTGGTTTTGTTTTTTTTAACTCAATATCATATCATAGCAAATCAAATCAAACCTAGGCGGGTTTTTTAATCAGTTTGATGCAATTTTCTGATTAGGTTTGTAAACCCCTGTTGTCAACCATAACCCCTGGTGGACTCCTGTATAATGCATAAATTGGGAGAGTACGAGCTACATCACAACTGAGCTACTGTTGATGCCTCGAGGGGTGGGGAGAAGTGATGAGTAGTCCATGAATAACTGAGCTCAAATTCGAGTTTTATCTTGTGCTTTGAACCTGTTAATCCTTCAGGTTGAAAAGTAAATATGATTTGCAATTCATATTGTAGTTAAACTTAAGAGTAGCAGGAAATTATAGGTGGTGGCGCTTTTTTGGGATGCTGATATATAAAAAAAAAAGAGATACCCCTGATCTTAGTGTCCCATGCCAATAGTTGTTCCCCATCTCTTTTCCATCCTTTAGAACAAAGGCACTGGAAATGGCCACGTGAGGTGGTCGTGTTTTTGTAAATGCCACATATCTTTCATTAATTAGAAAAGTATGGCAGGTTGCTTTAGTTCGTGTTTTTTTCCTCCTAATCCTTCACGCATCCTTTATTTATCGTTTTCAAATTAATTTTAAGCTTTATTTCAATGACATTAAAATTTTGATCAGCTACTTTTTCAACATTTTTTCCCACTTACTGTTTAAGTGTTAATGGTGTAAATATTTTTACCCCGGCAGTGTATAAAATTAGAAATAAGTTTGCGTTGTAGTTCTGGAATCTATGCAAATGAAGATAATATTGATAGTGATATAGAGTTGTGTAGGAGTAGCAAAAAGCCACATCTGTATTTTATTGATCGGACAAGTAGGTTGTTAATAAGATTATGATTAGCTATAGAATAAGAGTGAAGAAATCTACAAGAGGTTAAATTTAAGAAGTGGCTTGAGCTAATGTTTTAGTTTTTTTCAGGATGAAATACGAAGAAATTATTTACCAATATTAGAGTGTTTAAATTAGATTAGAATCGGTTTATTATACCAAATTTTGACTTGGCGGGTTGAGAACGACAGCTAAAGTTTGGTTCCTTGTGAAATGACCGCGTTTGGTTTAATTCAAAATCTTCTACTGGAAAGTGGCGTTCTAGTTTTCAAAGAAAGCATCAGAAGAGCCGTTATATATGTTATCTATATATGTGGGGCTCACAATTTGAATCTTTCTTGTATGAAATGACAAGAAGGACCGTACGTTCTGATAAAAGTCATTTGTGAAAGAACATCAAGTGCTGAAATTGGGCCAATTAAGATAGAGAGTCACATTTTTCACTTAGCTTTACTATTTTCTACCTAAAACTTGTTCTGGAAATTGTGTTCCTCAACTTGAGCAATTTCTGCTCATGGATCGTGTATGAGAGTGCATGAAGGAAAAAAGAACAAATGAAGTATGATAATTCTCCTGCCATCGAGGATTAATTAGACCTGGAATCTCAGTTATGTCACTTGGTGAAAACTAAATAAAGAGTGCAAAATTCAGAAACATGCCACGAGGGTACCTTCACTTTTGAAGCTATGTGCGTTTGAAGATTACAACTGGTAACTTCTTTAATTCGCTAACTACGGTATCCTCCTCTAGTCTCAAACAATGCATAAACATACTGAAATGGATCTTTAGACTAAGAATTTGTGACCATTAAGTTTTACAACTTAAAATTTAGGACCGACCTTTAATAAATATCAACAGTTAACACTTATGAGAGGAGGAAGGGGGTCAAGCCACATTAATAAAGTCAAGTGATAAATTACCTATGGTCAAACAATACAAGTGTATATAAAGTAGAATTGACCGTTAGAATATGTCCCAAGTATTAGTGGTGTTGATAGCAAGCAAATCGTATTAAATTTAGCAAGTGAGGTAAATATTAAAGTCACAGGTAAAGGCCCAGGTTTAGGTGAGTGTCATGTGGCAGTAATTATATCGTCCAACACATTTGGCGGAGTTCACAAAATTAAAAAGTGACCGTTAGTTAATGCTTTTCCTCCACAGTTTCCCATTCTTCTCGTTCCCTGTTGACTAGTAAGCCATATCAAATAGTAGTATTATAGTTTAATTAATACCGTAAACAAACTGGAGGGTTTAATTATTCAGCACTCTACTATATTTGAATTAAGTATAAAATAAAAACAAAAGGGACAATACCGTCTCATAATTTCTTGAATTTTAAAGAAACAGTTTTGAACAGACACTGACAGCTCCTTCTCCGTCCCCAGTGTACTCACTCTAGTGTTAAAGCCTCTTCCTCTCAATCTCCATTCTCAATTAATCCTCTCACTCTTCTTCTCCCACTCACAGAAAAATCTCAACTCTCTCTCTCTCTAGAGTTTTAGTGAGTAGAGAATTGAAGAATGGCTGGATATGTAGGTGTACTTGTATCGGATCCGTGGCTGCAAAATCAGTTCACTCAGGTGGAGCTTCGGAGTTTAAAATCTCACGTAAGTGGTTTCTCTGATCAATATCTATTTTTTTTCTTTTTCATTTTTGAAATTCTATCTGCGGATCTCCATTATTGAGGATTACGTTTTATTTATTTCTGGGCAGTTTGACACGATGAAGAAAGAGAACGGAGGTCTGACGCTCGCCGACTTGCCTTCACAAATGGCGAAACTGAAACACGTCGGAGAGAATCTTACGGAGCAAGAGAGAGAGTTGTTTCTCAGAGATTCCTATAAATATTTGGATGAAGAAGTTGATTTCGAACTATTTCTTCGGGTATATATTCCGCGCTCATGCAGTTGAAATGTTGTTAGATGCAGTAGATTCATATCCACAGATGGCATTTTTTGAAGTGGTTGTTTGGATCATTCTTAAAAGGAGACACTTGATCTGGAAACCGGCCTAATGAGAGATCATATCAGGAAACAATATTCTTAATTCATTCACTAGACTGAATTTTTAGCTTATTTCTAGCACAGTTATTTTTCTAGAATAAAAAAACTAAAAAAAAAAAAAAAAAAAAAAAAAAAAAAAAAAAAAAAGATTCATAAGCTCATTCCTTGTATAGTCCTTTTTGTACTTAATTGGAGCTTTGAGCTATCAGGAATATCACTAAGAAGAGAAGGAAATTTGGACTTGATTTTGATAATTTCGAGTATGCAGAATTATCTTGTAAGAGTAGCATAAGAAATGCTTCTACTAAAATCCAGAACACAACTTCCATCACATTCGGAAACTAATAAAGAGCAGTTTGAAAAAGAAAGATGATAAATGGAATTCATACATTTGATAAAATCTCTCTAATCCTAGTGAGAGAAAGAAACTTAAGATTTTGATGTCACTGGAATATTAGTTTATAGACATATCCATGGATAAACAGACATGTATATTCAAAACAATACTCCTTCCTTGTGAATATAGAATTTAGAAATTTTCTTTAAGTAACAGAAGTGAATGAATAATATACTTAACTGAACCATTAATTTCCAGGAGCTAATTCTCCTCTTTGCACAAGGAAACTGACATCTTTTTACATTTTCTGCTTTTTTAGATAGTTAGAGTAGGTGTACACAGTCATTTTGTTTGAATTATTCCACTCTGTTTCTAGAGATTTTCAGAACATACACGTCAAGAGTCAGTAGTGGATGTATCTAAAGAGTGCAAAAATTTGTTGAACTTGAGACAGGTTTATTTGAAACTCCAAGCACATGCCACAGCAAGAATGGGAAATGTCGCCAAGAACTCATCAGCTTTCCTAAAGTCTCCCACTTCTACGCTGCTCCACACAATTAGTGAATCCGAGAAGGCATCATATGTTGCCCATATTAACAACTATCTTGCAGAAGATGAATTTTTGAAAAATTTCCTTCCTATTGATTTTTCTACTAACGATCTCTTTGAGGTAGCCAAGGACGGAGTTCTTATCTGGTTAGTATCAACTATTGCTGTTTCTGTAATCATGTGCATATCGTTTATAAGCCTCATGGTCTAGATTGTCAACAATATTGTTCTTTATTGCAGCAAGCTTATCAATGTGGCCGTGCCTGGAACAATTGATGAGAGAGCAATAAATATGAAGAGAATGCTTAATCCATGGGAAAGGAATGAAAATCATACATTATGCCTGAACTCTGCCAAGGCAATTGGATGTACTGTGGTCAATATTGGGACTCAAGACTTCATCGAAGGGAGGGTACGTCTCCCCTTATGAATTCCCTCTCCCGTCTGCAATCAGTTCTCCACGAAATTATCATCTTGACTCTGTTTCCTTTTAAAACTCTTTGAAACATTGTTTGGAAAGCGTCTTTCTCATTAGATGGAGTAGCAGTTATATCTCGGGCTTTGAGCAGTGTTAGTGTGACATCATCTGGTCATTTTGGATGGTCAATTAATATTTTACGTAGTGTAAATAGCTTGATCAATAGCATTCTTCTAACAAAAGACCCAATAATTCTTTAGACCATATGTTTCTCTTTTCATTTGGATTTGTTTCATAGGAGAGGTCCACTCTATTCTAGAATGCACAAAGACATCCAATTATCTATATTATTATCCTTGCTGCCTCGTTATCGTCTTGTTCTCTGGTCTGCGGCTGGATTATGGTGACTTTCTTCATCTACTAAAGGCTCGGGGATTTTCTAGTCAATATGTTACTGGAAAACGTGTTGTTGTTTACTAGTATTCCCCAGCAAAATATTTACTGCGACTCTTAACATGATGAGCATTTTGCCATGCAGTTTTTATGAGTGACATTCTTTTGATTGCTTTCACTTTTTGCAGTAACAGATACATTGTACTAATACTTTGTTGTTTCATTTGTTTCCAGAGGCATCTTGTTCTTGGAGTAATATCCCAAATTATTAAAGTAAGTCTTCTGAATGTATACTTATTGAATACTTGAGATGATTTTCAATTTTGAAGTAATGGAGCAACTTTTTATAGGACTAGATTACCTTACAAATAACAGGTGGTCGGCACTAAGATGCAAAATGATAGCGCCATATATTTTATATCTTAGGACACAAATTGTAATCTGAAACTTCCGTGGAGATTGATTGGCTAATTCATGCTATTTCAGATTCAACTATTGGCAGACCTCAATCTAAAGAAAACACCTCAATTGGTCGAGTTAGTTGACGATAGCCAGGTAGCTAAATATCCATTATTGGATGCTTTCTTCGTGTGATTATCTTACAAGAAAGCTTGTGTTGTATGCTTCAGTATCTCAAATTTGTGATGTCAGGAAGTAGAGGAGCTGATGAGCCTTCCTCCAGAAAAGATCCTGCTTAGATGGATGAATTTTCAATTGAAGAAATCCGGATACAAGAAAATTGTGACGAACTTCTCTTCTGACATAAAGGTAGATGGGAATGAATTGGACTGTATCAATTAAGCGTAACAGATCTTTTTTTATATCTGCCACCTTTTATTTAATCCTCTTCAAGACTTTGGTGTTGATTACTATTATCTCTTCCCTATTTGGGCAACATGAACTACTGAGTAATGGTTTTAGACATATTTTAACAACTCTAGTTTCTGGAACTTCCTCTGTATGTTGAATATATGAACAGTAGAAACTATTTCAGGTTATTAATGTTTACACAATGCCACCAAGTGCTAAATAAGTTTGGCATAGAAATAGCAAATAAGAATCAGTTTGATCAACCGAGATATCGATGCTGCCTCCTATGAAGTTCTGTTATATATGATGTTTTCTGCATAATCTAAGTTTTATCTAAAAGGTACTCAATTTAGACTTTCTTTTCCTTTTACTCAGTAATAACATAAAAGAGCTCTCAGTTTCATCTCTTATATGTGGTTTGCCGTTCTGTTATAGGATGGAGAAGCTTATGCTCATCTCCTAAATGTACTAGCCCCTGAGTATACCAATCCTTCAATGCTCACTGTGAGAGACCCTTTAGGAAGAGCAAAATTGGTTCTGGAACATGCAGATAGGATGGGCTGCAAAAGATATTTATCGGCGAGAGATATTGTGGAAGGCTCTCCAAATCTTAACCTTGCATTTGTGGCACATGTCTTTCAGCATAGGTGAGAATTGTTAAATTCTTCTCCATTCTAATTACGAACTTTCAAGTTGCTTTCAAGCTATATTTCCCCATTAAAAAGCTCTTGAATAGCAATACATATGAAGTACCTCATTCCACATTTGCTAGGAAATCTTTGCTACTTTTCAAAGCTACGCGCTTTATAATTTATAATGTTCTTTTCTAGCATGCTGCTTAGATAATTACATATCATTAGCTTCACCAGTATATGTCAGCATAGACACTAGAATAGACATAACGTTGATTCCGCCACAGTAGTCGGTTGACCTGAAATCTGTTATAGATTTTCCCATAATCTAACGTACTTGTAAGATTCTCCAGTTTTTCTGTATAAATCTGAGATATTATCTGCCTAGCAATTACCGTAAAACTTGTGTTTTACACTTAACTGGGGTTGCATTCTGTACAATTTAGTTTATTTGATCATCTGTCTCAATTATAAACTGATCATTAATCTCCTATCTATAGGAATGGTCTTTCAGCCCAAACAAAGCAGATAACCTTTGTTGAGATATCACCAGATGAAGCTCAGATGTCCAAGGAAGAAAGATCATTTCGCTTTTGGATCAATAGTCTTGGAAATTCATCATACATAGACAATGTTTTCGAAGATCTGAGAGATGGGTGAGTGCTACCCTGATACCTAGTGTAGAAAATTCTCCCCATGGTAGTACAATCATGCTCCAGAGTTAGTTCAATTTCCTTTTGATCCGGTGAAAATAAAGAACTCCAACTCTGCTATGATCTTATTTGGCTTTTCTAGAAGTTCTTTAAAAAACGTTTAGGCGAGGAGCACTTCTGCTGCCTAGGTTTCATTCTGCGTCAATGTTTGTCTTTTGCAGATGGGTGCTTTTGGAGACACTTGACAAGGTCTCCCCAGGAATTGTTAATTGGAAAATTGCCACTAAACCTCCAATTAAGATGCCTTTTAGAAAAGTAGAAAACTGCAACCAAGTAGTCAAGATTGGCAAACAATTGAAGTTTTCCTTAGTAAATATTGCTGGAAATGACGTTGTGCAAGGAAACAAGAAATTAATATTGGGTAAGCCTGCTCTTTTATTTTCCCACTGAATCAGGAATTAGAAAAGCACAAATTGTTATGGACCGACCACTTTATTTCGTGTTTCAGCTTACTTGTGGCAGTTAATGAGATGTAACATGCTTCAGCTCTTAAAGAATTTGAGATTTCACTCCCTTGGGAAGGAAATTACCGACACCCACATTTTAGAGTGGGCTAACAGCAAAGTAAGAAACTCAGGAAGCCAGAGTCATATGTCAAGTTTTAAGGTATCATCTCCACAGACATATCTCTTTACTTAAATCCCAATAGTTTTGAGGTATCATCTCCTGTTATTTCAACTTCCCAAAATCAGAATAATGGAGTTGCTAGACCTTTAAGGGGCCTAATTCTGTAAATCAATGGGTTTGCATATCAGTCGTTAAATATTGTCTGTTTCAAGTACAATCAAGCTAGGTAAAGATTGGGTTCTCAGTTGAACCCAGTTTTCAAAAGTTTGAAGCTTGTGATGGAGAAACAGTTAAAAGTTTATATTGATCTTAGAATCGTGTCACGTTAAATTGAACAAGCTATGCATGTGTGTACTTTACCCATGGAATCGGGTGAATAAATATGAGAACCAAGTTTTGAAGAAACAAGTAAATTCTACTGTAAACCATTCATTCATTTTTCGGTGGAATATCAGCTTCTGATGAGTTGAATACTTTATTGCATCATTATCGGTCTGAGGAATATTTAGAATTAGAATCACGTATTCTGCCTCAGAGTAAATATCCCATGTTGGAGAATGGAGATATAGTTGTTGGAGAAGGCATGAGTTGCATAATGTGCTTACAAGATGGCCATATATATCTTGAATTTTACTAGTATTTTGCCTCTTTTCACCACGATGAAGAAGATGGTGACTTTGTTTATTGCAGGATAAGAGTTTGTCAACTGGAATCTTTTTCCTTGAACTACTAAGTTCTGTTCACCCTCGAGCTGTTAACTGGAGTCTTGTTACAAAAGGGGAAACTGGTAATTTTCTTTCAGAAACAGGTTCCATCTTCAATTGTTTAAGTCAATAAACTGGCTTGCTGGTATTGACACAAAAAGAATTTTTCCTTGTTCTTTCCTTGGAGTATATTTCTCTGCATAAGATATCGAATTATCAAATGCAGCTGGATGTAAATGTTCTGGGATGCCCTACTGAATGATATGAGCTAGGATCTAAACATAGGTGCTGGAAAATAGTGTATGATGAATATGTTGATATTTGATACTTGAATATCTTTCCCTAGGTAACAGAGGTACCAAGGTTTTCATATACAGGAGGTTCAACCTCCTATCAGCTAAAGTTTTAGGAAACCTAAGTTCAACAGCCAAACTTTTGTGTCACATTTTGCATGTGAAAGATTTTTCTGCATTTGCCTAACTATACTATCTGTTTGGGGGCAATGAATCAGACTGCATAGGTTTGATGGTCCAGACCATTTGATAGGGTCATTTATCATAGTTGAAACATAAATAAAAAGACATTGTTGAAATTACTGAAGATTTTCTGTTTCGATCAATTCTTTTGAAATCCAGACCATTTGATAGGGTCATTTATCATAGTTGAAACATAAATAAAAAGACATAGTTGAAATTACTGAAGATTTTCTGTTTCGATCAATTCTTTTGAATTCCAACAACAGCCGCAATGATATAGTTTCCTTCCCCTTGACTCCCCATGTGGGAGCGAAAACCATACCTTTATGAATCTGTACCTTTTAGTGCTCCTATGCTTTCACGGTTCATGGCTACTGTTAGTATGTTTGAGGTTGACTCTTCGATTATGCAAAATTTTTGATGATGCAGATGAGCAGAAGAAAATGAACGCGACCTACATAATCAGTATCGCGAGAAAGCTCGGATGTTCAATATTTTTGTTACCTGAAGATTTAATTGAGGTAACTTTTCATTTGTATGTAGTTGTCAATTTTGCACTTTCTTTTACTTTTATTAATGCCACCGTCCTTCCTTTATAGAGGTTTCCATATCATATTTCGGATTTTTTTTTTATCTTCATTTGTTTTTTTGACGTCTATGTTACCTGAATAATATCATAACTACTGTTCTTCTTTGTCTCCCAATAACCTTTTTCATATATCTAAAACTGTTATGTTTAATCAGGTAAATCAAAAGATGATCCTTACGCTGACAGCAAGTATAATGTATTGGCACTTGAAACAACCATTGGAGGACCAAACTTTTGCATCATCGGATAGTGATAGTAGCTCGGTGGACACAACCTCTACCTCAACGTTGGATGATACAGCTTCTGAGTCTTCAGCAGATGATATTAGTAACAGATAACTCGGTGTTTTTCCAGATATCTCATGATGCTGAATTTTCTTCTTCTTCTTCTTCTTCTTCCTGCTGCTTTTATTGAAAATTTTTCAAAGATTTATAGTGTTATCGCTTTTTAGAAATCACTCATTCTGAAAGCAATTTTCCAAAAAAGAATCACATAATGTGGATATTGTAAGTAAGTTGTAATTGTATTTTTTGGACAAGAAGGCATTGTAATAATGTAGTGTAGGTTGTCTTCACCTCCCTTCTAATTACATGTTATCTAAGTTTTTGCTTAGAGCTAAGGACCGAACTAGACATTTGCAAGTAATAGAATATAGTCACTTAAACTCTTTATTGTTTACTTAGCTGTTGCATATATTTTAAAAAATAAAGGTAAAAGGCATTAACTTGTACACGCTGACATCATAAAGAATTTTTTAACATGTCTATTTTAATATGTTAAAGCAAGTAATTTATTTGAATTTTTAAGTTATCATATCTAACTTGTTGACTTGTCGCAGAAAATAGAGACATTTACAAAAATGTACCCAAGAATAAAATGTTTACGACCACTTAGCCATAGAACCATTTACCCTTTTGGTCAACAAAAATTTGTATACAATATTAAAAAGAAGAATTAACTCAAATAGACTTTTAGTATTACTTTTAAACTAAAAATAACCGGCGGATGTATAATATGTGTATCATTCATGTATAATATATGACTAGAAAAAATAAATATTGGATCTGGCCGGCTATTTGTGCAACAATCTCTATTAAAAATACTTAGGAAAAAAAGAAATTTTTTAATGTGTGGTAGAAATTAGTCAAGAACATATAAACGTGACAATATAGAAAGAGTGAAGGGCGAATAACCTTTTCTTCCCTGCCTCCTCGACCTTCATTCCCATCCTGCAGCCAAAGTGATAGCGGCTGTAGCATCCACCGGTAATGTGATATAAACTTGTTTGAAGTGAAATACTTAGTTGATCTAGTTGGAAAATTATTTTGCAACACGTGTATCTTACTTTATATCAATATATATCACACGCAAGTTTATATGGATATACAATTAATACATGGTATACATCAGCGATATGCAGGGGTATGCACACGGAAGATATACACAATATATATAGTAAAAACTCATCTTCAACTAAAACCACCTCAAATCCCCACCAAATCGTTCCAAAATTGAGATTCAAAGTCCTTAAGATGTTTCCAATTTAGTCCAATTTTGGAACCATCTCCTCGTTCCAAAATTAACATGGTCAAGAATGAAAATATTCGGGACAAGGTAGCCGACTTCCATTGGAGAAAAATGCGGGAAGCAAGGTTGAGATGGTTCGGACATTTGAAGAGGAAGTAATTAGACGCGATGATGGTGGGTCTGAGGAAAGACAGAGGTAGGACGAAGAAGTATTGGAGTGTGGTGATTAGGTAGGACATGGTTCATCTTCAGCTCATCGAGGACCTGACCCTTTGATAGACGGGCATGGAGGTTGATGATTAGGGTTGAAAGCTAGTAGGCAGTGTCTTCCCTTCCTTCCAATAGTAGTTGTGCACTCTAGTATTTCCTTATGCTTATAATTCTATTACTATCTGCTATTGCTTGTGTTTTGGTTGTTCTACTTCCTTGTTGTTGTTACTACTTTCTTGACTTTTACACTGCTGTATTTCTCCTCTATACTGTTGTGATTTGCATGCTTGCTTGGAGCCAAGGTTCTATCGGAAACAACCTCTCTACTTGCACAAGGTAGGGGTAAAGTGCGTACATGATACCCTCCCCCGACTCCTATTTGTGGGGTTATACTAAGTTTTTTGTTTGTTCAATTACAATTACGCATTCCGAACTTTCTAACCCAAGCTTCAAGTTTCTTCAATGGTTTTCAATGGGGTTTTAACTCACCTTCTTCACTTTGCAAGCAATCAAACAATGTTCTATGCCCAAAATTAGTTTATGTACTCGATCTACTCCAATCACACCCACTCAAAATTGGATACTTATTTATTTATTTTAGCGTTTCCCTTGGTTTCAAATTGGATATTTCTTTTCTA
This sequence comes from Nicotiana knightiana, assembly GCA_005239525.1. Classification (NCBI taxonomy): domain Eukaryota; kingdom Viridiplantae; phylum Streptophyta; class Magnoliopsida; order Solanales; family Solanaceae; genus Nicotiana; species Nicotiana knightiana. The sequence continues at coordinate 10,156 of ML394229.1, read as the reverse complement.
TGGACTACAATTATTATGTCATTTTTTAATGGGCAGTCCATATCTCAAATTTGTAACAACACGCTATTTTTTTTTCAAATATAATTTCATGTATGTCTGTTTGAACAACTAATCAATAGTGGTATCATTTTGAAAATAGGTGGTTTTATCCATTCCTTGATCTGTCATCTTCATTTGCTCCTCCTTAGAATGCATTTAGTTTAATGTCTAAAATTATGATTACTGCAAATTTTATCTTGTTCTCTGCATCTTTCAATTGTTACTAATTTTTTCATACGTATGTTAAATATTCTGGGCTGAAACTGAAGATAGTTAAAACATACTTCACTTCTATGATTGCTTTGGTCGTCTATTAAGTTGAAGTGACGGTTGTATGTTAAATTGGGATTTTAAACTAAAATCATCTTCAAACTATAGACTATATTATTGATTCATGCAAAGATGTTCATTTATAGCTGGAGCAAGGTATTATCTACCTCATCACCCTGGAGAGCAACGAAAGACTCAATTTATTAGATAAGCCTAATGCATAATCGCTCATAAAAATCATTCACTAATAGGATTATTCCAAAATTAATAAATTGTTAATGGTCATTTTGAAGCAAGCTGTCTTGTAATCACTTACATCAAGTTCAAGCAGTAACAAACCCGCCTTATGTATTCATGATTGAGACTCTTTCTGCCTTTGTCAAACTGCCTTTATGCCTTGGTTAATCTGCTTTCCTCTGCTTACTAGAGAACAAATTGTTCTTTATTACTGAAATTTCATGGTTGATCGCACCTCACACATATATAAGAGTCGATCTAGAATTGAGACTGTCGTAATGATTACACCGATAGCTGATTAATTAAAAAAAGGAGTTCAGGGCTAAAGTGCGAGAAAAGTTGAGAGTTGGGCTAAAATGAGTATTTTTATTTTATTTTATCTATATAATAATGTAAAAATTGCACGGGGCGTCCTATATGGTCGCCTCCATTTGACCTATACCTATTTTTTAAAAAACTTTTAACTTGTATCCACTTTTTAAATAACTTCAGCCCTCTTTCTCCTCTTCCTTTGTTTTCTTCTTCTTCTTCTTCTTCTTCTTCTTCTTCTTTCTTCTGCTGCTGTTGGTGCTGCTATGGAACTTCAGTTCATGGGATGATTGCCACAAATATGTTTATCAGAGCTAAAGTTCGCCAGTTACAAAACAAAAACTTCAGCTCTAGAGCTGAAGTTCGCCAGTTACAAAAATAAAAACTTCAGCAATTACAAACAAAAGCTTTGCGTTAAGACGTGCACAAGTTAAACAAAAACTTCAGCAAATAGAGAACAAAACTTCAGCTACTTCAGCTCTAGAGCTGAAGTTCGCCAGTTACAAAACAAAAACTTCAGCTCTAGAGCTGAAGTTCGCCAGTTACAAAACAAAAACTTCAGCTCTAGAGCTGAAGTTCGCCAGTTACAAAACAAAAACTTCAGCTCTAGAGCTGAAGTTCGCCAATTACAAAAACAAAAACTTCAGCAATTACAAACAAAAGCTTTGCGTTAAGACGTGCACAAGTTAAACAAAAACTTCAGCAAATAGAGAACAAAACTTCAGCTACTTCAGCTCTAGAGCTGAAGTTCGCCAGTTACAAAACAAAAACTTCAGCTCTAAAGCTGAAGTTCGAGTCCGGAACCCAATTAGGCTAAAATTGGACAAATAGAACAAAAATAAGTCAAAAAAAAGAGTACCGAAATATGTATAACGCCACACTATGTGGCGCTATACATTAATGGTAACTGTGCCGTTAATGTATAGCGCCACATAGTGTGGCGTTATATACTTTTTTTCTGACAAGTGGATATAATGCCTATATTTGACGCTATACACTAAAAGCACTACAAGGTTGCCTGGATCAGAAACCCTAATAAGCATAGTAGGGTAAAAATCATATAAAATCATGGATTCAAGTAGAACATAGTACTAATTAGGGGAATTAACACAAATTTCTGAGAATAAGTGAGATAAACACAACATATGCAAGAAGAAGCAAAAATCAGAAACCCTAATAAGCCAAATAGGGTAAAATCACAAAGGCTCAGAACGTTCATGAGAAACAAGCACACATACAGATTAAACGAACAAATTATCAAAGACAGATTTAGAACCCATGATTAAGACCAAGAATTAGGATTTTCAGCATAATAAGTCAAATAAAAGGGAAAACTTAAAAAAATCGTTTAAGCATAGTAAAAATCATAGAATAATATCGTAAATCAGAGGAAAAAGTCATTTTGAAAAGGGGTTAAGAAATCCTAGTTTTGAAGACGAAGAGGCGTTTTAAAAAAAATCGGAGAGATTCTTAGGAAAACATCAAAGATAACTCAAAATGTACCCCGATCTGTTACAGATCTGAAGAGTCAAGAGATAAGGTAGGGTTTTAGAGAGAGATAACTCAGAGGTAGAGAGAATCAAGCTTAGAAACCATAGGTTTTTAGCCGGAGATAGAAAGATCTTACTCGGACAGGTTAAGGGTGGCCTGAGAATGGCCAGAATCGGACCATAGGTGTGAGTTGAACAGCCGCTGGTCCCTTGAGGACCTTAGGGTAGCAATAATCCGGCATGAGGGGAGCCATGGAGGCTAGGGGTGGTGGTGGAACCACCATTGTTACCGGCGAGCCAACAGCCGGCGAATATGAGCCGTGGTTAGGCAAAGAGCTTGAGAGAGTGTAACGACGAACAAGAAGAGAGAAAATGAGGGGAAATGGGGGTAGGTCTTTTAGGTTAATTAATGTAAGAGAGGATCTGGTCCGCTGATCAAAATTGATAAACAATCCAGATTAAACAAGACATTGGGTCGGGGGATTAATGGATTGGGCCTGGGGTATTTGGGCTGATTTAATTGGGGTTGGGGTCTGGTTTAATTAGGCTAAAATTGAAATGAAATTAGGCTATTTGTTAAATACCCAATTAAATTAATTAAAATAATTTATAAAAATAGCTAATAATCATAAAATGAATTTCATGCATACAAAATAATTTAAAATGATTACTTAGTCTTTTAAAATACAAATGACTAAGTTTTGGGTAAAAATGTTATAAAATTATATGATTGGGCTATAATTGCAAAGTTATTGCAATTATAGCAAAAAGATGCCAAATTGGCTATTTTGAAATAATTTGGTTTAAATAGGACCATAAATAATAAATTAAATCAAGAAATTCTTTTGAAATCATTTGTAATGCAATTTTATAATTATTTACTGAAAATAAGATGCTGGATAAATCAATAAAAATATAGGAAAATTATGGAAAAATATCAACTGCTATTATGCATGATTTTGAAGGTATATATGTAATTTAAAATATTTTTTGGAAAAATTGGGTATCAACAGCTACCCCTCTTTAACCGGAAAGGATGAAAGAGTTGTCGGGTAAAGATATGATGGCCAATTTTGATCGAGCGAAATGGTTTGAGAGTTTTAGGCTGCACCCTAGCTTCTGAGCTACCTACGTATCCCTAGTTTTACATGAATCAGGCCGTATGTAGTTCCGGATTCATCGGTGAAGTATACCGATGAAGTCATTTCAAGAACGGACGCAACATCTAGGGGTGAGCGAATGGACGATTTACGGGAATGGTTAGGCTTGATATGGCTGGGAGAACTGGAGCGGGATCGCTCCTGCTAAGGTAGCCGTTGCTCGCTGGGTTACCTTCATATATGAATACTACAAGCATATATTATGCATAAATTTAGACATGATGTAGGTTCCCGTTGGGACTATGAAAGATGTCATCGGACGGTTAGGGATGACGTCCTCGGACCATAATGTCCTGGGCCATGAAAGATGTCTTCGGACGGTTAGGGCCATGAATTGTTTGATGAGAGATTCACAGGCCATGAAATGGTGTTCTTGGGCCATGAAGATGGTGCCTCCGAACTATGACGCCTTTGAATAATGATATGCAAGTTGAGAGAGATCCTCAAGCCATGACATGGTGTCTTCCAGCTATGAGGATGGTGCCGTTAGACTATGACGCCTTTGGATAGGTTGGCGATATTTCAGCCCATGAAATGCAATAATATGACTTCCACAAGGCAGAGCTTAGTCTTGGGAAATGGAGGGCAGAGCTTAGCCCGTAAGAGAAGCGAAGTAAATAATGCTTGAGAGACAGCGCTTAGTCTCGGTGAAAAAGAGTAAATTGAAGGCAGAGCTTAGCCTCATGCAAGATGTGGAAGGCAGAGATTAGCCTTATGCAAATGGATCAGAGCTTAGCCTCATGCAAAATGGAGACATAGATTAGTCTCATGCAGAGTGGAGGTAGAGCTTAACCTCATGAAGATAGGAAGGCAGCGGTTAGCCTTATGAAAAATGCGGGACAGAGCTTAGTCCCATGCAAGATGAAGCCAAAGCTTAGCCTCATGCAGGGGAAGGCGGAGATTATCCTTATGCAAGATGGAGGCAGAGCTTAGCCTCATGTAGGATGAAGGCAGAAATTAGCCTTATGCAAGGAAAGGAAGCCTTATGCAGATGGAGGTAGCGTTTAACCTCATGCAGATAGGAAGGCAGCGATTAGCCTTATACAATATGAAGGCAGAGATTAGCCTTATGCAAAAGAATAAATAACAGATGATAGTAGGATTTCTTAGCTGGTAGTAGATTGCGGTATCATGATTGTTGCGAGAATTATGACCACAAAGCATGTTATCCTTTGTGCTGATAGAAAATGTCGGCAAGTGTGATGGTTTCGAGGATTATGATTTTGAATCATGTCTGTTCTTTGTGCTGATAGCAAATTTTATGATTGCGTTGAGATTTTTGACTCCGAAGTATGGTTGTTTCTTTGTTCCTGCATCCAAATAAAAATCGTGAGTTCTGTAGATGGGGAAGGTTGGTTCGTATCCCCTCTGGCTTTGCTTGACTTGCTCGGCTTGGTCTGATGATCTTGTTTATATCATAGGGGTCTCCGAAGCATGTTTGTTTCTTTGTTCCTGCATCCAAATAAAAATTGTGAGTTCTGTAGATGGGGAAGGTTGGTTCGTATCCCCGTTGGCTTTACTTGACTTGCTCGGCTTAGTCTTATGATCTTGTTTATATCATAGGGGTAGCGTTTGCTAAATAGACCTATTTTTGAAAGCAAGCATGCATGATTTTGTAAAGACATAGAAAAGAAAATGAAAAATATATTTTCAGAAATTTAGATGAACCGACGACCGTGACACGGTTCGAGACATTGCAACCTCTCATGCTACAAAAGTTTAAGGGTCCTCCTCAAAATTATGCCCCAGTTAGATAGGTTGACGACTCTGACTGTTCTGCATGCTGAGATTGGCTGAACTTGCTTCGAAATTTTGAGGGTCCTCCTCAAAATTCTACCCTAGTTTCTAATTGCGCGGGGAAATGAAATTTTTATTGAATTGTGACCGAACCTATAGGGATGCCTACATATCCCCTCTTAAACGGAAATCAGGTCGGGCGTAGTTCAGTTTACATCATTTGAGAAATAGCATAAAGAATTACACATAGTAGCGTTTGACTGCATCAGAATTGATTGGTTTTGGCTAGACTTTTCCGTCCATTTCTGCAAGTATGAGAGCTCCTCCCATCAGTACTCGATGAACCATATACGGACCTTGCCAGTTGGGAGAGAATTTCCCGTTGGACTCATTTTGATGTGGAAAGATCTTCTTTAACACCAGCTGCCTCGGTGTGAACTGTCTCGGCTTGACTCTTTTGTTGAAAGCTCTGGTCATTCTGCTCTGATAAAGCTGTCCGTGACATATTGCATTCATCCTTTTCCCGTCTATGAGGGCTAGCTGCTCATAACAACTTCTTATCCATCCTGCATCGCTGAGCTCAACTTCTTGTATGATTCTTAAGGAAGGAATTTCCACTTCAGCAGGAATAACAGCTTTCGTACCATAAACCAGCAAATAAGGAGTTTCCCCAGTTGATGTGCGGACTGTGGTGCGGTATCCCAGTAAGGCAAATGATAGATTTTTGTGCCACTGTCTGTGTTTTTCTATCATCTTTCTCAATATCTTCTTGATGTTCTTGTTGGCGGATTCTAAAACTCCATTCATCTGAGGTCTATAGGCAGTGGAATTCTTGTGCTTGATTTTGAAAGTCTCGCACATGGCTTTCATCAGATCACTATTTGATTGTAGCCGTTGTTAGTGATGATTGATTCTGGAACTCCAAACCGACAAATAATATGGTCGCGGACAAAGTCTGCCACGACTTTCTTAGTTACTGCTTTGTAGGATGCTGCTTCGACCCACTTGGTGAAGTAATCAATAGCTACTAAGATGAACCTGTGTCCATTTGAGGCTGTAGGCCCAATCGGTCCAATGACGTCCATTCCCCAGGCGACGAATGGCCAAGGCGATCTTGTCACATTGAGCTCATTTGGGGGTACCTTTATCATATCTGCATGTACCTGACATTGGTAGCATTTCCGGACATACTGGATGCAGTCCGTTTCCATGGTCATCCAAAAGTAACCAGCTCTGAGTATCTTCTTGACCAAGACAAAACCATTCATATGTGGGCTGCAAGTCCCGACATGTATCTCTTCGAGTAGTCTGGAGGCTTCCTTTGCATCGACACATCTCAATAATCCCAGATTAGGAGTTCTCCTGTACAAGGTTCCTCCACTGTGAAAAAAGCTGTTGGAAAATCTCCGAAGCGTGCGTTTCTAAGTGTGATTTGCAAGCTCTAGGTACTCTCCCTTTGCCAGATATTCCTTGATATCATGGAACCATGGCTTTCCGTCTGCTTCTTCTTCAATGTGGGCACAATATGCCGGATGGTTATGGATCTTTATTGGAATAGGATCAATAAAGTTCTTATCTGGATGCATCATGGATGATAGAGTGGCCAGTGCAACTCGTTCTGAATTCAGGGGACGTGCCGAAATTCTGTCTTTGTGAACCTCTTTCTCAATTCCTGCACGTGGTGTAGATACGACAGTATCTTGGAATTCTTGGTAGCCCATTCTCCTTGTACTTGGTGTATTAGCAAGTCTGAATCACCAATTACTAGCAACTTTTGAATATTCATGTCAATGGCCATGTTGAGCCCTAGGATGCAGGCTTCATACTCTGCCATATTGTTGGTGCAGGGGAATCTAAGTTTAGTAGATACCGGATAATGTTGGCCAGTTTCCGACACCAAGACTGTTCCAATACCGACCCCTTTGAAATTGGCTGCTCCGTCGAAGAATATTCTCCAGTTGTCATAGGATTCAACAATGTCTTCTCCTATGAATACTACTTCTTCATCGGGAAAATATGTTTTCTGAGGTTCGTTTTCTCCTCCCACTGGGTTATCGGCAAGATGATCTGCCAATGCTTGTCCCTTGACCGCTTTCTGAGTCATACACACGATGTCGAATTCACTTAGCAGAATTTTCCACTTGGCCAGCTTTCCAGTGGGTATGGGCTTCTGAAAGATGTACTTCAAGGGATCCATCCTTGATATGAGATATGTCGTGTAGGCACAGAAGTAGTGCCTCAACTTCTGGGCTACCCAGGTTATAGCACAACATGTATGCTCCAGTAGAGAATACCGTGCCTCGTATAGAGTGAACTTCTTACTCAGATAATAGATAGCCTGTTCCTTTATTCCCGTCTCGTCGTGCTGCCCCAGAACGCAGCCGAAAGCTCCATCTAATACTGCAAGGTAGAGTAGCAAGGGTCTACCTGGCTCGGGCAGGACCAAAACTGGTGGCGTTGACAAGTATTCCTTGATTCTGTCGAAAGCTTTTTGACAATCCTCGGTCCATTTAGTTGCAACATCCTTTTTTAACATCTTAAAGATCGGTTCACATATGACCGTGGACTGGGCTATGAACCGACTGATGTAGTTAAGGCGCCCCAACAAACTCATCACATCTTTCTTGTTCTTTGGCGGTGGTAATTCTTGGATGGATTTGACTTTTGATGGATCCAGTTCTATTCCTTGGCGGCTGACAATGAACCCAAGCAATTTTTTGGCAGGAACCCCGAATGCACACTTCGCGGGGTTTAATTTCAGGTTGTATTTCCGCAACCTGTTGAAGAACTTCCTCAGACCTGCTATATGGTCGGTGGCTTTCTTGGACTTGATAATGATGTCGTCCACATATACCTCGATCTCTTTATGTATCATGTCATGGAAGATAGTGGTCATAACCCTTATATAAGTGGCCCTAGCATTTTTTAAGCCGAATGGCATCATCTTATAACAGTAGACTCCCCACGGCGTGATGAAAGCCGTTTTCTCAGCATCTTCTTCGTCCATCCAAATCTGATGGTATCCAACAAAACAATCCATGAACGACTAAAGTTCATGCTTTGCACAATTTTCAATCAGGATGTGTATGTTTGGAAAGGGGAAATCATCCTTTGGACTGGCCCGGTTGAGATCCCGGTAGTCGACACAGACCCTAGCTTTTCCGTATTTCTTGGGCACTGGCACGATGTTGGCTAACCACGTTAGATATTCAACTACCCTGAGGACCTTGGTGTTGATTTGCTTGGTAACTACTTCTTTGATTTTCAGACTCATATCAGGCTTGAACTTTCTGAGCTTCTGTTTAACCGGCGGGCACATTGGATTGGTCGACAACTTTTGAGCCACAATGGATTTACTTAGACCAGTCATGTCGTCGTACGACCATGCAAATATGTCCTCATACTCTTTCAAGAATTGGGTGTATTCCTTTTTCTCTGATGGTGACAAATGGATGCTGATGCGAGTTTCTTTGACAGTCTCTGAATCTCCCAGGTTGACTACCTCAGTTTCGTCCAGGTTGGACTTAGGTCTGTTCTCGAAATCCTCAACTTCTCTGACAATTCCATCGGATATGACATCCTCTTCTTTTGAATCGCTGTCCTTTTGTTGCGTTGTCTTATTGCATGTCACAGTCATTGGTTCATCAAGACAGGAAATATTAATGCTGTATAGATAAAAGTAATGAGAGAAAAACGGTAATAACTAAATACTGATTCATTGAAACGTAAAAGCGATTTTGATAATTTAAACAAACAATTTTGGAACATCAGGATTTTATTGGAAAACAAAAAATGCGAAAAGGAAATCATTAGCAAAAATGAAATAAATAACGCTGTTCAGCCTTGCTACCCCGGGACTCGTCGAGCCCTGGATGGTCTGACGGTCCAATTTTTGAGGAATGATCCCTTGCTTACAGCTTGGCTGGTAGGGCCTTCCTCTTCCTCCTCCTCAACAATAACATAATAGTCCATGCCTTCGTCTTCCAGGAATAGATTCTTCAAAGCTGCTAGAGTTTCTTCTTCTTCTGACCCCCATATGATATCAGCTTGTTGGAAAGTCTGCTCCAAATGTGGTATAGGCTGTTCCAATGGATAGTAGGGACCGCTCCATGGTGGCGACTAGTCTTCAAACTCCTGCCAAGTGTATTTGTATCCCAGTCCAAAAGTGGTGCCATGGTGCTTCAGCTGTATTGGTTTGAAAATCCCCTGAAGATTCTTACCGAGCCCTTTTCCAGGCTTGTACCCGCTCCAGTTCAATATGCTTTCGATCTTACTATCCCACCACTTATCCTTGTCTATTGCGTTGACCCGCTCAATATGATGATAGGTTTCTCCACCCAGCCTTCTTCTACCTTCACCCATCGGGATGGTCTGGCGACTATAGATAGGGTTGCTTCCATCTCCGTGGATTATTACTTCCTGGTGGTTCCATTCAAATTTCACTACCTGATGCAATTTTGATGCCACAGCCCCAGCGACATGGATCCACGGCCGCCCTAATAACAAGTTATATGATGCGGATGCATCTATCACCTGAAATTCAATCTCGAACCATGTAGGTCCCATCTGTAGACAAAGACTGATTTCTCCAATGGTGGTCCTCTGAGAACCGTCGAAGGCCTTAACATTCATGGACCCTTCTCTTATCTCGAACAATCCCTTGCCCAATCTTTTGAGGGTTGTCAATGGGCAAATATTGAGGCTGGATCTTCCGTCGATTAGAACCCTCGTAATGAAATAATCTTCACATTGCACAGTAATGTGCAGTGCTTTGTTGTGACTTAATGATGCGTGGCTAGAATTCATGATTTTAAGCATTATATACCTTGCATTTTGTATGCTTTAATGATAAAATTACACGTCGTATGTGCCTAATGGGGTTTATTTTATGTGTAGGTGAATTGGAAATGGAAA
>ML394227.1:10351-23949 GCA_005239525.1 Nicotiana knightiana | reverse complement strand
TCATTTTGGGGGGATTGCTTACTAACTGCTACTTTTTTAATCAACAGATTACCTTCTAGTGTGCTGAAATTCAAAACACCTTATCACATTTTTTACAAGAAACATCCATCTTATGCAAACATCAAAAACTTTGGTTTCCTAGTTTATGTTTCTACTCTCTCTGCACATAGAAGCAAGTTGGAGCCTAGAGCAACCAAATGTATTTTCCTGGGCTATCCAAATGGAAAAAAGGGTTACAAAGTCATGAATCTACAATCTAGAAAAGTTTTTATCTCTCGGGATGTTGTTTTTCATGAAAACATTTACCCTTTCTCTTCTGTCACCTCCATTGAAAATCTCTTTCCAAATTCAGTTGTTCCTCATATGCCTCTCATTACATCTAGTGAGCCTGTTGTCGCTAACCCCACAACTAAAAATTCTACTCCAGCAGAACCTCTCATTTCTACTCCATTCATCAGTTCCCTTACTTCTCCTGCCTCTACCCAATCACCTATCATGCATGTTCCCACTTCATCACCTCTTCCTTCTATATCTTCTTCCAGACTACACACTCATTCCTCTTATCCTATTCCTCTACCTTCTCCTCTAACACCTCAGTTAAGAAAATCAACTAGGGAACACCATCAACCAATTCATCTTAAGGACTATGTGTGTAATGCAGTGTACCTCACTAACCTCACTTCCTCTTGTTTTATTCCACCAGTTCACCCATCCATCTTTCCCTTTTCAGCACTTTCCCACACAAACCAGCAATTGTTAAATTCTATATCTCATATTTCAGAACCACTAAGTTATACACAGGCAGCAATGCACCCAGGATGGTAGCAGGCCATGACAAATGAGTTTGAAGCCCTAATCTCTAATAAAACATGGGAAGTTGTTGAGCTTCCAGTTGGTCAGAAAGCTTTGCCATGTAAATGGGTGTATAAAGTCAAACATAAATCAGATGGGAGTGTGGAAAGACTAAAAGCTAGACTTGTCGTTAGAGGGGACACTCAAAGGGAAGGAATTGACTTCGATGAGACTTTTTCTCCTGTGGTTAAAATAACTACAATTAGGTGTATTCTTGTTGTAGCAGTGAAGAAGAACTGGGGAATTTACCAATTAGATGTGAATAACGCTTTCCTACATGGAGACCTACAAGAAGAGGTCTATATGAAGTTTCCTCCAGGGATGCAGCCCCTTAATTCTAATCTAGTATGCAGGTTGCGCAAATCCTTATATGGTTTAAAGCAAGCATCACGTCAATGGTATGCAAGATTAACTGCAGCCCTCAATTTCAAGGGATACACATCTTCTATAAATGACTATTCTTTATTTTTCAAGAAAATAGATGATTCAATTTCTATCGTCGCAGTCTATGTTGATGACATATTGTTAACTGGGAATGACTATGTTGAACTCAGTAATCTTAAAGTTTTTTTGGACGCAGAGTTCAAAATCAAGGACCTCGGGGAACTTCATTATTTTTTAGGGATGGAAGTTATCAGAGAATCACATGGAATTATTTTAAGCCAGAGAAAATTTACCTTGGATTTGCTTGCAGAATTTGATTGTCCAGAATCTCCAGTTGTCTCCTCTCCCCTTGATCCGTCCCATAAGCTCCGAGCAAATGAAGGGGATTTGCTCTCTGATCCAACTGTTTTTCGCCGTTTAATGGGGAAATTGAACTTTCTCACCCATATCGACCTGACCTCTCTTTCCCGGTCCAACATCTCAGCCAGTATATGCATACTCCTCGTCTTCCTCATTTCCTTGCAGGGCTTCGTGTAGTACGGTATCTGCGATCCGCTCCTGCACAAGGGATCTTCTTCTCCTCTGGTCCTTCCTTCAAGCTCCTTGCTTTTTGTGACTCTGACTGGGCTTCTTGCCCTGATTCACGCCGTTCAGTAAGTGGTTATTTTATTAGCCTAGGCGGATCCCCGATTTCCTGGAAATCCAAAAAACAAACTTCGATCTCTTTATCATCGGCCGAAGCTGAATACAGATCAATGCGTCGTGTTGTAGCTGAACTCACTTGGATGGTTCGTCTTCTTGAAAACCTCTCTGTAAGCCCTACTCTTCCTATCCCTGTCCATTCCGACAGTCAATCGGCGATTCACATAGCCAAAAATCACGTCTTTCATGAACCTACTAAACATGTCGAACTTGATTGTCATTTTGTAAGGCAACAATACCTCTCTGGTTTGATTTCCCTCTCTTTTGTTCCTTCTTCCTCCCAAATCGCCGATCTGTTCACAAAACCCCTTTCTGGGCCATCTCATTCTCTGAATCTTCGCAAGTTGGGCGTCTCTCCTCTCCCCTCCAACTTGAGAGGGGGTGTTGGCATAATCACTGGAAATAATATATATGGAGAAGATGATTTGAAGAAGATGACTGAAGAAGTCTTCGATACAAACAAGGAAAAGAGATGAAGATATTAGTCTTCAGAATTTTGGTCTATAGAATACACGTGGAGCTTTTGATCTTTGTTCACTTGGCAGCATTTTTGACCATTGGATCAGCTTCTAGAAAATACAGCTGTGTAACAAGAATTCTGTACAAATTTGTTTTATTCTTTATTTTTAGCCAATAAAAAATAGGACAGCTGGATAAGTTAGTTACAATAGATTCTTTTACATCTTGTAATATTGTACAGTGCTGAATGAAAAAAGACACAGAAAATTTCACAATCTCTTTCACTCTCCTCAGAAACCACTACTAGGTTTCTGCTAATAAGATCCCACAAGCAACTGTCTGATGTTTGTTCTAGTTCCAATGTGTCAATGTTCTGCACAAACTCCTCAGCTATCCACCACTTCAGCAGATCAGACACTGGAACTTCATAACCTTTAGGAAACAATGCCATGTACAAAAGGCAAGACTTCAAATGGTCCTCTAATTGGTCATAACTTGATTGTATCATCTTAATGCTGTTCTCTAATGAAGCATGAGAACTTATATCATATGCAACCTCAAGCCAGAAAGACGGGTCCTCTTTCTTTCTAGAGAGAATTCCAGCAATCATGATGATCAGAAAAGGCAACCTGTTACATTTTTTGGCAACTAGTGGCCCTACACTGAGTAGCTCCAAAGGACAGCTCTCTCCTTGAAATACTTTCTTCTGCAATAATTCCCAACTGTGATCATCATTTAGAAATGGAAGCAAATAAGGATCACTATGGTACCGAAGCTCGTTAGCCACTTTCTGAACTCGAGTTGTTACCATTATTCTACTTCCATTTTCTCTATTAGGGAAACATAATTGCAAGTCATGCCATGCCCCGACCTCCCATACGTCATCCAATATGATGAGATATCTCCTTTCCATTAGACTCTTGCGCAACATGTCAGCTATGCTTTTGTCATCATCTACAGTATCACGCTTATCACCCTGAATTTGTTTTAGAATATCAAGCACAACTTTCTCCGATTATATATTTTTTAAATGGAGCACCATGCTCGAACATCAAAGTGATTAACAATAGAATGATCATTGTATACCTTTCTAGTCAAAGCTGTTTTTCCTTGTCCAGCCATTCCAACAATCGAGATAACGTCCAGGTCTCTAGGCCCGCACGTCAATTTCGAATCATAACATCTACACATTCATGAAATCCCACTAGTTCTTCAAATTCCATTATCAATTAGCTCGGCCTCTTTATGATTGTTGGAAGTATAATCTACATATATCAGAATTAATGATAGCTCTGTCAGCCTCCATAATAGGAAGGAAACAGGAATATAAATTAAATTAATGACACATATAAAGTCTTATGTGTCTACAGGACACCAATAAAGAAAATATAATCAAGAGGGTCTATCGGAAATAGTCTCTCTACCTACACAACTAACCTTCCTACGAGGAATAACCCCATACCACTCCCTCCCAAATCCCAATTTGTGAGGACACTAGAGCCTATCAAGTACTAATTGATATTATCTGTGAAGTTGAAGAGCTACAATCTTCAACATCTAAGATCTAAAAAACACAGGAATTAACATAAAAGTTTCACACTAATAAGTTTAAAGTATAATCCTTTTCTTTCAATATTCCACCAAATTTAAAGTTTGATGTTCCAGAAAACTTTCACCTGCTATTAAATACAGTGATTAATGATATAAAGGGTAAGAATGCGTACAGTAGACCCCTATGGTCCGGTCCTTCCTCGGACCCGCGCATAGCGTGAGCTTAGTGCACCGGAGCTGCCCTTTTTATACACTCATATTTTTTTAGCTAGAAAGACTAAGGTGGGTACTGGTGTAACAATTTTCTTACCTAAGCAACTAATTAATACTACTAATTGTTATCAAGGTAAACGTATAGTTGATTTATGTACAGTTTGTGCTAACACTTTAAGTACTTTCAACGGAAATTATCAGGAGATTTTTGAAAGAAAAAGAAAATCATCATCTCATCGTAGACTACATCTTGTAAAAGCAGACATAAGAAATGTTCAAAAGTGAAATAACGAAAAAAAAGTCAAAAAATGGAAACTTATAAGAGAAATCTAACCTTCGATTGTTGAGTTGAGTGGTTACAGAGAGACAAATTGGTCCAGTATTTTTTCAGGCAAGAGAAATGAAGAGGAAGAATAGCAAAGAAGATATATCGTGGACTTCCATCTTGAAGAAGTTTGATTACTATATAAAAAAAATGGTTGTATCGATATCAACTTGTTAATATATAAGTAAACTTATATTAAATTAATCGTACACGTTAAACAGGAATCTCAGCTTAAATCCAGATCTGACTCTAGAATTTAAAATGCCTCATTACAGCTCTACGTAGTCCATATCAGTGTTTTGGCTTTCTTGGGACTCACCTTAAAACTAAAAGATTTTAAAAGTTTTATTCATCTTACAAATATGAAGATTGAGAGTAGCTCAAACTAATGAGTCATAGTACAGTCAAATCTCATAACAGTTTTGTTTGCTCCAAATTTTCTTGATTGTTATAGTGAAGTATTGTTATAAAGAACATATATTGTAATATAACATGAAAATTAGTTTCAAAAGAAACTTAACTTTTATCGTGAATGGTTATTATATAGCGATGTTGTTATAGAAAGGTCAGACTGTAGAGCATATTTACTAATTGAGAACATTGTGAGGGTGGATATCATCTGAATATTTTTTCTGAAAATAGTTATAAACCAAAATTTACATCTTCATTTAATGTAGGTCTTCATATCTTAGCTCTATGTCTCTCGAAATTATCGAATTTTTATTAAGTATTATTTACAAGTAATTTTATATTTACTGATGATAGGGGTGTACATGGACTGGTTGGTTCGATTTTTATCAAAACCGAACCAAACCAACTATATTGGCTTGGATTGGTTCGGTTTTGTCGGGTTTTCGGATAGTTTTGCTACATTAATATTATTCAAATGTTACTTTGTTTAAGTTATAGATAAAGTTTTGATAAGTGAATATAAGTTTAGTAAAAATTGACAAACATATGATCTATTAAAAAAATTTAATGGGGGAATTTTGTTTTTTTTTTGTAATGAAGACTTATATTAAAAGCTCATTTAAGAGTCATTACATACGAGAATTGTTCTAGGATACATAGTTCCTAGCTTGTCCCTTTTTAAAATAGATAAAACAAAAGATGGAGGAGATAAGTAGATATTAAGCTTCCAATATCTTGTAAGCTGCTTCCGTTCTACGCCATTGCATCTGTTGCTTGGTTGTAACGACCCAACCAGTCGTTCCGTAGAAATTTTATTATTTTTCCTGTTTTTGCCTTGTCATAGGTTGGTTATACTGTTTATGAAGTGTTAGAGTTGGTAGGCTCGAAATCGGAATGGCTGTAGCAAGAATTTAGTCATTTAGTCTTTAAAAATAGCCTTATAGTTGGAAAAGTCAACTGAGAGTTGACTTATTGGTAAACGACCTCGGAATACGGATTTTATGGCTCGGATAGTTTTTTTAGGTGATTTGGGACTTAGGAGTGTGTCCGGAATATTTTTGTGATGTTCGGTGTAGAATTAGGTTTGATTTGGCGAAAGTTAGTTTTTGGCGATCTCCGGTCGGCAGTGGAAAATAGACTATCGGGGTCGGAATGGAATTCCGACAGTTGAAACATGTTTGTAATGTCATTTTGGTTATGTGTGCAAAATTTCAGATCAATCGGAGGTGTTTTGGATAGTTTTGGCATCGTTGGTGGAATTTAGAAATTTCAAAGTTCATAGGCTTGAATTTGATGTATTTTGGTGTTTTGATGTTTCAAATGCTCGACTAAGTTCGTATTATATTTTGGGACGTGTTAGTATATTTGGTTGAGATTCTGAGGGCCTCGGGTGGATTTCGGAAGGTTAACGGATAAATTAGGCTAGAAGAAAAGCTGCATTTTTTCACAGCAACATGAACAGTACCGCGTGAAAAGTGTCATGTGAACAGTACCGCAAAAATTCAGGACAGTGTATATATAACGAGCAGTCCGAGTTTTCTTTCATTTTTGAACGAGATTTGAGCTTTTGGAGCGATTTTGAAGAGGGAAGACGATTGTTCTTCATTGAGGCAAGGATTTTGGACCCAATAACTCGATTAAATGTGATTAAGGACCAAATTAACAGTGTTTAATTAGGAAAAATCAGTAGAAAAAGGTGAAATTAGGGGTTGAGTTTAAGAGGCCTTTTAGGGATGATTTGAGGGGTCAAACGGACTCCGATTTCAGAGTTCTTTATATGTACGAACTCGTGAGATGATGAGGATAGTTTTGGTATAAAGTTTGTCGAGTTTCAAGATGCGGGCCCGGGGGTCGGGTTTTGTGCTAAAATTGATATTTTTCAATTGGAATTCATCCCCTTAGCATAATTTGATGTGAAAAATTAGAACTTGATAGATTTGGAGAACTCGGGAGTTGATTCGAGAGGTAAGCGTGTTGTGGAATAGCTTTTCGGGCTAGTTTGAGGTAAGTAATGTCTTTAAATCCTATCCTGAGGGTGTGAAACCCCGGACTTTATATCCTTTCACGGATTTTGGAGTGATGCACACACTAGATGACGAGTGTGGGGCGTGCACGAACTGGAAATTTGGAAAAATGTTCCTTTTTAGGCAACTATTAAGTTGCGAAACTGCTTTTAAAGTATATATTTTATAGTATTATCATGTTTTGATATATTCGGGTTGTAAGCCATGTTTGAGGCCTAGTGTCAATCTGTTTTAAACCCTTGGGGGCTATTTTACTGATATTCCCTCACTTTAAAACTATGATTTTACACTCAGTCTTTCTTGTGAAATTGTTGACACTCCTATTTAATGGTATTACTATTTCTTGTAATGAAATACTATTTTTGGGTCGAGAACCCCGTTTATTTATGGCCCGAGTGGCATGTTGAGAGTGTATGACTGAGTAAGGTCGAGGTCCATTATTGTGAGAATGTTATGATATGAGAGAGGTCTAGTGCCTGAGAGTGATTGATGCCATGATTTGGCTTGTTTATAGCGTTTGGGCTGTAGGAGCCCCTCCGGAGTCTGTACACACCCCAAGTGAGCGCAGGTACCTACTGAGTGCGAGTGTCGAGTGCTGAGTGATGAGTGTTTGGGAGGCCTGAGTGACAGTGAGGTTGCCCGAGGGACTGATGTTGAGTGACTATGAGGTGTTGAGTGACTGTTATTGAGTGATAGTGAGGTGCTGAATGACTGATTACGAGTGATGATTTTGCCTGAGGGGCAGTTTAAAAATGATAGTTTGGAGCTTTTGATTATGATTCGTTTCATCTTTCAAACTGATATTTTGGGGGTTTTACTGAGAAATATTGGAAATTATACTTGTTTCAAGGATTTTTTTTTACGGAAACTGGTTTTCGAAGTTATGTATACTTTATTGAGACTTGATATTTTATGGTTTTGTGGATTGGTGTATTTGTTTCTGTGTGATCCTTATTCTTCAGACTGTGATTTATTTTCATTACTACTGAGTTGGCGTACTCATCATTAGTCCTTGCACATCTGTGTGCAGACCCAGGTACTGGTTCGGAGTAATAGCCATCCGAGTTCGTTATCGTCAGATTTTGGGATTTCGAGGTAGCTGTCCAGCGTCTGCAGCTTCTCCATTTTCCTTCCTTCATTAGAATTAGTAATTTATTTCGAGACATGGTTTATGACTTTAGAAGTGTTAGTTTTATTCTTAGATGCTCGTGATCGGTTGACTCCAGTCCTGGGGGATTTGTTTAGACAGTAGATTATATTATTATGTTTGCTTATAGACTTAGAGAAAATTGCTCGTTATTATTGATTTTTGAGAAATTATATTAAAACAAATGTGTAGTTATGTGATGGTTGGCTAGCCTAGTTCTACGATAGGCGCCATCACAACCTGTTAGGATTTGGGGTCGTGACATTGGTTTGCTTCTCTATAAATGTGTTGTAATGGCGGGCCCCCTGCTTTACTCAGTAGGCATCTGCAATCATCAATTAGATTATAGGAGAAATTCTTGTTATTGATTTGATTAATGAGTTATTTGATGTATGATTCTATGGTGAAGGGTAGGCAATTGTGTTCTATGGCTAGCTTCAGACCGTTTACTAAGGCTAGGATTTCCATATGCATGTTAGTTGAATTTGAGTAGCTCATATTAAAGCCCATTATCCATTCTCCATTTCCCTGTCTTATGACTTTACCTATGCCCCCTTTCTCTATGCTTCCCCGGTATGATCCGTCTATGTTTAGTTTATAGATGCTTTGGTCCGGTGGCTTCCATTTAACAAGGATTGTATCTCTAGATGTGGATTGTCTATTATTGCTTGTGGCCAGCATTTTAAATTCTATTGCTTTGCTAATTATGTTCTTTAGTAGAAGAGGTTTGGTGCTCTTTTTGAAGATAATGTCATTTCTATGTGTCCAAATATGCCAAAGTATGAAGGGAAGGATATCAGGCCAGTTGAGGTATTCGTTGAAGCGATTGTTCGAGTTTCTTTGAGTTTTTAACTAGTTGTATAAAATGTGTTGGTCTGTGGAATCTACTAGGGTCTGCCTGAAGCCAACCTCATCCCAAAGTTTTTTTGAGTGAATGCACCAGAAAAGCATGTGAATTGTGCTTTCTTCGTTAGAGTTGCAGACACTGCATGTTGGGGTGCCACATACATTCCTGTGGAATAGCATTTTTGATGTGGGCAGCTTGTTATGTACTGCAGTCCATAGGAAGTATTTTATTATGTTGAGGGTGTTGATTTTCCATATCCATTTGAAGTTCCTACTATCTCCCTCACCTTCCCCTTTGGTGAGTGGTTCATATGTTGATTTAATAGTGAGATCCCCACTAGGGCTGTTACTCTATTTGTATTGGTATTTTGTTGGTTGGTATTATTTGATATATGTACTTATTATTTTGTTCTTAACTTCTGTTGGTAATTGGAAAGATATGTTTCTAAGATTATAGGTGTTGTTTTCAATAATCTCGTTTAGGGCCCGGCCTTGTTCATGGCTATTGAGGGGCCCTTGAATTTGAGATCTTAATGTCTCTTTGTTGCCCAGCCAGTTATCTTCTCATGTTTTGATTAGTTGGCCATTCCCAATTTCCCAGTGGATCCCCCGCTTGCATATGTTTGCTCCTATGACAATATTTTTCCATATCTCTCTTGCAGGTTCCATATGCGTTGGTGATTCATGTTGTTATATCTGCAGTGCAATACCCTGCTCCATAGGGAGTTGTTATATTTTTTGAACCTCCAAGCTAGATTGGCACTAAAGGCTTGGTTTTTCTATGTTGATTTGTATAGTACCAGTCCTCCATCCTGCTTTCTTCTGGTGACAGTTTCCCAGCCAATAAGGTGGCATTTTCTTTTCGGAGGTAGAGCCCCATAGGAAATTTCTTTGGATACGATCTATGTCTTTTATGGTAGCTTGTGGGAGATTGTAGATTTGCATTGTGTGATTAGGAATTGCTGCTAGTGTTGTCTTAATGAGTGTGGTCCTGCCAGCTATATTTAGGAGATTTTTTTTCCATCCTCTTAATCTATTGTTTAGGCGATCGATTATATATTGGAAATCTTTCCTCGAGGGGTTTGAGAAGCTTATGGGGAACCCTAGGTATTTGCCAAATTCCCTGGTGTGTTTTATTGCCAGGAAGGTACTGATTTCATTCCTAGTGGTCAGTGGAATATTATCTGAGAAGATTAGCTTAGATTTATTAAAGTTTATAGATTGGCCTGAGAATGCACAAAATTTGTTGAGTGCATCTATGATCGAGTTGCAGCTTTTTTGGTTGGCGTTTGCTAGTATTAGGTCATCTGCGAAGAATAGGTGTGAGAGGTGGGGCCTTTTGGGATATTTTGACTGGGTCCCACCTACAACAATCTATTTAATGATAGATTAGTCTCGAAAGCGATTCCATGCATATTATGAAGATATAGGGGGATAGGGGGTCTCCTTGACGGATACCTCTTGATGGTTTGAAAAAATCCGTGTTGGATCCATTTATAATGATTGAGGTGGATGTGGTGGTGATGCAGGACATGATTAGGTCAATCAGGTCTTTCTGGAATTTTAGGGAGATTAGGGAGAATTTTATAAAGGACCATTCTAGCTTATCAAAAGCCTTTTCTAGGTCTATTTTTATCATCATTTTCCCTTTTCTCCCTTTAGTTTTGTTAAAGTGGTTTAATACTTTATGGACGATGATAGCATTGTCCGAGGATCGTCTACCCTTTATGAAGATAGTTTGAGTAGGGTGTATTAATTTTCCCAGAAGGGGTTTGATCCTATTGACAATAACTTTTGTGACCACCTTATAGGCAGTATTGCATAGACTGATTAGTCTATATTGTCTAATAGTTTCAGCATGTTGGCATTTTGGGATTAGACATATGTAAGTTGTATTCATGTCTTAGAGCATTTTCTTCTCCCTAAAGGTATCTTTATAGAAGTTTATTAGTTTTTCCTTAGTTTCATTCCAGAATTTTTGATAGAAGAAGGGGTGTAGGCCGTCCAGGCTCGGGGCTTTATAGGGTTTGAAAGAGTCTACTGCACACTTAATTTCTTGATTTGTGATATTTTGGTTCAGGCCTACTTGGTCGTTCTAATCTGGTGTGGCAGAATGGTACATGTAGTGGGTGGATTTATGAGTGGAGGTATGTCCTATTGTAAAGAGGTTTGTGTAGAAATTGTTTATTAGGGTTTTGATGTCTTTTTGTTCGTAGTACCAATTACCCACTTCATCTTTAATGCTTAAAATTCTGTTTTTCCTTCTACGTTGTAGGGTAGTTGTGTGAAAGAATTTGGTGCTGGCGTCACCATCGTTTAGCCATTGGATTCTGGATTTTAGTCTCCAAAATTCCTCCTCTAGTTTCAGGATATTGTTGTATTCATTTAATAGATCATTTTCAAGGTCAATTAGGAATTGGCTAGTCATATATTTTGGAGAGTTTTGTATACCATTTATGCGGGAAGTTAGAACATTTTTTTATGGAATATGTTCCCAAATGTGTTGATGTTCCATTCTTTTGCATTTTTTGTGAAATTCTCTATTGCTCCTAGTAGGTTTCCCTGGTTAACCCACATTTCCTTGACTAGTGTTTTGAAAGTAGGGTGTGATAACCACATGGACTCCACTCTGAATATTTTATTGCAATGTGAGAAGCTTTTGAATAGGTCTAATTTTATAGGGCAATGGTCGGAGTGTAGCCTAGTTAGGTGTGTGACGTGCGCTTCTTTGAAAAGACTGATCCAGCTAGCGTTTGCTACATATCTATCTAGCCTTTCCATAATTATTGTTTTTGTTTTTTTCCTTTTATTTGTCCATGTAAATTGGGAGCCTCTAAAACCTAGGTACATGAGGCCACAGAAGTCCAGACATTTAATAAATTTAGACACCCTCGTGTAGCTAATTGGGAGCCCCCCAAATTTCTCACTTGCCTTAGTGACTTCATTGAAATCTCCCGCAACTAGCCATGGCCCCTTAAAATTTTCTGCTACTGTTTTTAAGTTACCCCAAAGGATAGCTCTTTCATTTATCAAATTACTAGCATAAATAATAGATAAGAGCCATGGATTAGAATTGTTTACCTTGATCATGCCATGTATTTCTTGGTCTATTGTTCCGACTTGATCCACAATAATGTCGCCTATATTCCACATCATAACCATGCCGCCTGCATTACCCTGTGCCTCTACCTGAGCCATGTAAGTGAAGCCAAAGTCATTAATGAGAGTTTTATGGTCTTGCATCTTAGTTTCCAGTAGTGCAACTAAGAACGATCTATTGTAGTCTAACATGGACCTAAAGGTTCTTCTGAAATCTTAATTGCCCGCACCTCTACAATTCCAAACGATCATACCCATTGGTCTAGATGGGGATGGGGTGGTCTCCTCTTTCTGTGCATGGGGCGGGCTGTATAAGCTCATGTGTGCGAGAATCGTCGGCACTATTACTACTCCGTATTTGAAGATCGTTGGTGGTGTTAATACCCTTATATTTATGGGCATTTCCTCAAATTCATCGGGCAACATAAGATTACTCTTTTTTCTTTTCTTTCCTTTCCTTGAACACCAGCATTTTTGGTGTTCGGAGCATGGCATATTCCACTCTTCTCGCTGTTGACGTTCCTCTCTCTTCTTTCTCCCCGTTCGTCTGTTGTAGTGGTTGCTGTGGTGCTATGGTGGTCTCTTGGGTTGGTTGAGTGCTGGTGTAGTGCATGTGGGGTGGGTATTGGTTGTGAGTAGAGGGGTTGTGGAATAGTGGCATGTTCATGCTTAGGGGAATTAGGGTGCTTGGGGTTGTTGTTTGTACACGGCTTAGGGGGATGGGTGGGCTCTCATTTGTGGGTGGAGTTGCTGCTGGGATAGTGATCACGCTCAACTATGTCTTATTGAAAGACTAAACGGCCGTTTCAAATATAATCTGGAGTATTATGCCCAGAGTCGATCCCACAGGGAATTTACGTATCAATCAAGTCTTTAGAATACGCAACTTTTACTCAATCAATTCTCTCAAGACTTTTTAATATAAATTGGTGATGTTTTACTAATTCTACTGACAATAATAATAACTAACAATTACTAACAATGTGTTGTAAACAATTATGATAAAGGTCTAAGGTTATGGTTTCCCCCGTCGGTGAACTTCCTTCTCGGATACTTCTTATAGTTTGATTAGTTGTCTCTATCAATCATGAACACTCTATCTACCATAAATCTCTCTCAAGTAATTATGATAATTTACTAGACGCACTCTCTCAAGTTACGCTAGCTAGATTGCATTACAGTTCACTTTAGATTGCACCCGAAGTATCGTTATTTCTAATCCAACTTCTAAACCCTCGGTTATGACTTTCGTCTATACTCCGGGAGTGATGTTGTTCAAACAACTACCTAAATATGCACTCTCTCTCAAGTAGATACATAATAAATAGGAACAGCTAATTGAGGGCCCTTCAATCAACTACAACAAGAACGTAGTTGAACAAATAGAGATTAATCAACCAATCAAAACTATATTAATATCACAATAAGTTTATCCCCCAACGGGTTCCACCAAAACCCTAGATTAATAAAATTAGCTACTCATATTCATAAGAATCAATTCTATAACTTGCATAATTGAACTACAAAATAATGATAAATAAAAGCTATAAAAATCAATGTTTGCTTCACTGAGTAGTAATCCACA
>ML394227.1:0-10161 GCA_005239525.1 Nicotiana knightiana | reverse complement strand
CGCCTGGCTAACGCCAGGCAGGGTCAGGCGTTTGGGCTCAAACGCCCGGCTATAGCCCGGTGCACTCCTCTTCACCTCTTGAGCGTATTTTCGATGTATTTGCATCCATTTAGCTCGGCTTCCATCTCCAATTCACCTACACATGAAATAGACTCCATTATGCACATAAAAAGTGTATTTTTATCATTAACGCATATAAAATGTAGGGCATATAACATGTTAAACATGAATTCTAGCCTCGCATCAATACCCCACACTTAAACATTTGCTCGTGCTCGAGAAATCAAACTACACTCATGTACACAACTTATTAAGAAGATACCTTAACACGTTATACCAAAAATTTTTAAAACATTTCAATCACAGAGGTGTGACATCCTCTCCTCAATAGTTGAGTCACATATACCATACTTTATTCACAATCCACTCACTACTTTAACATAGAGGTCAACAACATTACCTTTCCTTCGTGAATCATGTGCCATCACCAAAATCAAGAGTTAGTTCCACACACAATGAAATTTAAGAACATAGGAACTTAAGATAGAAAGAATTCACTCACTCTCAGAAATAACATTCATATGCCACAAAAGATGCACCATATGCTTGCCCGTAGTGTACTACTCTATTAATCAAGCTCATTCAGTCTAGGATCAATTAGGACTTTATTTGGTTGTAATGTAGGCTGCTGGACGGGTAGGATACATTTGGATATAAGAGTGACTACACCTCCCTAAGCACACTAGTACATATACTTTCGCATTCAACCTCAAATTTATATTAAGCCAAACTCCACCTTTACAACAATGTTATTACCCCATACTTCTTTAAGCACAATTACATTAAGAGTCACCACATATATTTTTCTTTAACAACAATACAACTATTTATTTATTTATTTATTTATTTATTTATTTATTTTCAAGTGACTCTTACTTTTTCAAACAGTGCACCTTTCTCCTTATTTCAATTATTCCCCTCAAAAACCAACCTACCACCCCACACTTTAACTTTTCCATATTTCATCACTTTTTCAGTGCTTACGAGAGGTGACAAGGTTCAAATATATGATCGATTCAAACAAAGGGGTATGGCTTGTAATGTGGTTGCCAAAGAAACAGGATTATAGGCTCAACGGGGTTAACTACGATACATAACAATTAGGTGGGTAAAATATAGATAACTGGCTCAACAAAGAAATGCCTATATCACTTCCAAGACTGAACAAAACTTCTATTTCGCTTTGCACACACACGGGGCAAGTTCTAGACATCAAATGCAATGCACAGAATAACATACAAACCTCACACACACTTGGCACATAACTCACTCAGGATTGGATCTATCACGACACTCCAGTCAAAGCAGTTAAGCAAATCTTAAGAATTCCTGATTTAAGGTATTTATCCTGGAGTCAAAAAAATTGAGCCTAAGCGTCACAACCAAAGTACTGACCATTCTCAAGGCATTAGCACGTTTCGAGATATTGCTACTATTAAGCCCTTAACCATGTGATTCCTACTCTTAAAAATTAAAAACTACCTACACCCGGTTCAATTAAAAACCCTTGGAAAAGAACCGTGGTCCAAAGAAAAACCAAGGGGGAATTACTACACTACCTAAAACAAAAAAAAATTTGGTATTTTCTTTAGACTTACTTCCCTCAAGAGAACTGTCTAAGAGATCCATCATCGGAAAGAGTCCCTTTTTTATTTTATTTTTTAGAGATGATAAAAAAAAACATAAAAGCTAAAACAAACAAACATAAAAACATTTCACTGAACATAAAAGCTAAAAAAAACTACTACAGATTTGCGCACATAGGTTTCAAAATTACACAACACAATTCACACAACACACACACATATATATATATATAAAGCACCCCCATACTTAGTTCATGCACTGTCCTCAGTGCATCATATATAGACAAAGCAAAAAGTAAAACCAGGTGCAAGATACTTCCTGGTCACTCAGCGTCTTCATCATCGAACGCTCTCCATTCCTCTTCAAATTCATCTTCTCCATTATCATCCTCATCCGATCGCATTAGCTCCGTATCAGAATCTTCAGGTGTGTTTATATCTTCATCATCTGGGAGTCTGTACCCCTCACCTGCTTCTATCATTTGTTGCGCATGCGCATTGAGTGGGTATCTCTGATCCAACTCATACCTTTCCTCTGGTGATGCTGGAAGACCTCCTATTCACAATTGTAAATCCATCATCCCATAGAGATGGGCCATGAAGCAATCGTCTCGCACATTACACTCAGCATTGGTCAGGGAAGACTCTTCTTTCAGTCTTAAGCTAGTGATGTCTGATTCCTTAGCCAGTTGTTGATCAATAATGTGGTCAAAGTTGGTCTCAACCGCTACATTTGCATTTAGCAGGAACTGAGTCAGGAAATTCGGAAAAGGGATCCGATCAATTCTATTACTAGAACGCACCAATCCCATTTGATATCGCATCAGAGGACCCACATTTACTTGCTGCCCCGTCATGAGGAAGAATAGCACACAAATCCTCTCTCGGCTTATTAAGATATCATGGTTTCACGGTAATATCCGTGCATTGATCAACTTCAGCCATACTTGTGTTTCAGCCTTCATCTTTTTCTTGGGAAACCTTTTATGTCAATTGGTGGCTCTATCCCGAATCCAAGCAGCCCTGGACTCAACCCCACACAGCGTGTGCCTCACCTCCGTATAATTAGGATGTCGAATGAATTGTTCAAGAGGCTCTACCGGAACATTTGGTGCACCTAGAAAGTCGCATATGGCCTTGGCCGAAAAATCCACCAAAAGCCCACGAATTGGCACCAATTCTTCCTTATCATTAGGATCAAATCCTGCATAGAATTCCCAGAATAAGTTGAGATTGATATTACTATGATGTTGGAACACATATCCCAGACCCAATTCATGGACGCTCCTCCAGATTGCCGGGAATTTAGTTCTAACACTCTCTTCCTTAATGGCCCCTTCAGGATGGACATGCTTAGGCTTGCAACGTGCATACCATTTCTTAGATTGTGCTGGTATGCTGTTGAGACCATATTCCCGTTGGTCAACGGGCTGCCACCTCATAGCAGCCGCAGCAGCTACTGCTTCCTCACCAGTCATGCTAGAAGTAGCATCTCCCCCTTTTCTCTTCTTTTGAGGAGGTGGGGATTTTGATTTGGTTTGTGGTGGGGCTGAATATGTGGCCTTTCCCTTGCCGGTGGCTCTTCTAGGTAGCATCGTTGGACCTGCACAATTTATGAGTAGTGAGTGAGTGTCACAAAGTATATACTATCCGTTTTCTCACTTTGCCAAGGTTACTCAGACTTCACCTTGGCAAGTTTATGGCATTTCACACACATTGCTACCAATTGGCTTCTCGTGAGCCACTTTCCACTTAAAATTCCATGGAATTCACAATGCATGACATTAGTGGTGTGTTTCCCATAGACTCGGGCTCCAAACAAGACATGTATCGCCATTGAGGCATTACATCGATCACTTGACTGGCACAACTGCCATTAAAGCTCTTATGGAAGTGAGGGACTGCCACATTCACTCAAATCTGTTTATGATTCCATAACACCACTTAGGCTCACAATTTCATCCCAATCCTAAGGGGTTTTGGGAATTGGGGTTCATAACACATACAACATGAGCAAGAACTTTAGAAACCCAACAAAACTTCACCATAAAATCAAGGATACACCTTTCATATGTGTAAATTCGAGTTAATAAAGGGTAGGATTAGAATCATACCTCAAAGATTGATGTGTTTTACGCGGATGAAGTACCCCATGGATTTTAACCTGTGCAAATCGTGTGATGTGTGCAAATCATGTTATGTGTTTTGGTGTGATTATGAGAGACGGTCCGTGTAGAGAAGGCTTAATTTTAGTGAAGATTTGTGCTAGGGAGTTGAAACTTGCTTGAGAGAAAGTTGGGAGATGTAGAAATAGGAAGAGGGGACTAACCTGGCGTTATTCGAGCGTTTCAATCAAAAATTTTGGGAACCCTGGCGTTAGCCAGGCGTTTGGCACCTAAGGCCAGCCCCCCTGGCGTTATTCAGGTGTTTCACACTTAACGCCAGCCTTCCCCTGGCGTTAGCCAGGCGTTTGGCTCTTAACGCCAGCCTTCCCCTGGCTTTAGCCAAGCGTTTGGCTCTTAACGCCATCCTTCCACTGGCTTTAGCCAGCCATTTGGGGCTTAAGGTCGGCTTAACCCCGGCTATGTTCCCACCTTCCGTCATGCTAAAACACTCCTCCATTCACCCGAATTCACCTGCAAGCTTGTTAGTACCTATAATTACACTAAATACTTCTAGCTATTCTAAGATTTACTACGCATTGGGTTGCCTCCCAACAAGCGCCTTATTTAATGTCGTGGCACGACGATTACAACAAATCAATAGGTTGCCTCCTATGAAGCGCCTGATTTAACGTCACGGCACGACGTAGCATAAAAGCTATTTAAG
Source organism: Nicotiana knightiana (assembly GCA_005239525.1). Classification (NCBI taxonomy): domain Eukaryota; kingdom Viridiplantae; phylum Streptophyta; class Magnoliopsida; order Solanales; family Solanaceae; genus Nicotiana; species Nicotiana knightiana. The sequence continues at coordinate 5,686 of ML394227.1, read as the reverse complement.
GATTGTCTGGTGTATTAGGTTCACCCAAGTACACAATATCCAGCACATTGGCTTCAGTCATTCCAACATATTTTTTTAATCTCTGTCCATTGACCTTGAAGTTATTAGACTCATTTTCAACAGTAATCTCCACAGCACCATAAGGAAATACATTGACCACTTTAAACGGGCCAGACCATCGGGACTTGAGCTTACCCGGAAACATTCTTAATCTTGAATTATACAGTAATACCTTGTCTCCTGGTGTGAAATCCCGGTCCACAATATTTTTATCATGAAGTCGTTCCTTATACAACCTAGTTCTTTCAAATGCTTGGCTTCAAAATTCTTCTAATTCTTGTAATTCTGTGATCTGATTTTCTCCAGCATTATCGAAATCCAGATTCAGCTGATTCAATGCCCACCAGGCTCGATGTTCTAGTTCGACGGGCAGGTGACAGGCCTTACCAAATACCAACTTGTATGGAGACATANCGCTAGTTTGGGGGTGATATGGGGTTGCTACCTTGTGACGTACGTCATATTTAGCAAGCAACTTTTCGAAAACACGATTGCAGAAATGCGTGCCTCCATCACTTATAATGGCCCTTGGTGTCCCGAAGCGGGTGAATATATTCTTCTTTAATAACCCCACCACCACTTTTGCATCATTGGTGGGGAATGTTGCCGCTTCTACCCATTTCGACATGTAATCTACAGCAACAAGTATATACTTATTGTCGTATGAGCTGACAAAAGGACCCATGAAATCTATCCCCTAAACATCGAACAATTCTACCTCTTGTATTGGATTCATAGGCATTTCATGACGACGGGATATGTTCCCCACCCTTTGACATTCATTGCAGCCTTTCACCCATTGATGGGCATCTCTGAACACAATGGGCCAATAAAATCCGGCCTCCAACACTTTAGTTGTTGTTCGGACTCCTCCGAAATGTCCTCCATAAGGAGCTGCATGACAAGCCTGCAAAATAGCATATTGTTCTATCTCGGGGACGCACCTCCGGATCATGTTATCTATGCAAATTTTAAACAAATAAGGTTCATCCCAATAGTAGTTACGGCTATCACGATAAAATCTTTTCTTTTGTACAGAGGAGAGCTCATAAGGGTCAATGCCGCATGCCAGGTAATTAGCAATGTCTGCATACCATGGCACCTCTCTCACATTTGTGGCCAGTAGCTGCTCATCTGGAAAGGTTTCCAGAATATCCTCAGCCTCAGGTGCCTGTTCAGCACCTTCGAGGCGTGATAAATGATCAGCGACTTGGTTCTCCGTTCCCTTCCGGTCACGAATTTCCAAGTCAAACTCTTGCAAAAGCAGCACCCAATGAATTAGGCGTGGCTTAGATTCTCTTTTCTCAACCAAGTACCTAATGGCTGCGTGATCAGTGTACACAATCACTTTTGACCCGATCAGGTAGGACCTGAATTTGTCAAATGCAAATACTACAGCCAACATTTCTTTTTCTGTTACCGTGTAATTCAGCTGAGCTCCACTCAATGTCCTACTTGCGTAGTAAATTGGGTGCATTACCTTATCTTTTCGCTGGACCAACACGGCTCCTACAGCATAATCACTTGCGTCACACATGAGTTCGAATGGTTGCTCCCAGTCGGGGGCAACTATAATCGGTGCAGTGACTAGCTGCTTCTTTAGCTTCTCAAACGCTATCCTGCAATCATCAGAAAACACAAATGGGTTATCTTTCTCTAGTAACTTACAGAGAGGGTTGGAAATTTTGGAGAAGCCCTTGATGAATCGGCGGTAGAATCCGGCATGTCCCAGGAAGCTGCGAATAGCTTTGACTGACATGGCTGGAGGGAGTTTTTCAATCACTTCTACCTTAGCTTTATCCACTTGAATACCTTTACTTGAGACCAAATGTCCCAAGACGATTCCCTCTTGTACCATAAAGTGGCACTTCTCCAAATTCAGCACTAGGTTCGCTTCGATACACCTTTTTATGACACGGTTCAAATTTTCTAGGCATTCATTAAATGAATTTCCCACCACTGAGAAATTGTCCATGAAGACCTCCATAATATCCTCCACCATGTCTGTGAAAATGGCCATCATGCACCGTTGGAATGTTGCAGGTGCATTGCAGAGGCCAAAGGGCATTCTTCTGAAGCAAATATCTCATATGGGCATGTGAAAAAGGTCTTTTCTCTATCCTCTGGAGCACTAGAAATCTGGTTGTATCCCTAATACCCGTCAAGGAAACAGAAGTGAGATTTCCCTGCTAACCGGTCGAGCATCTGATCAATGAAGGGAAGTGGGAAATGGTCTTTGCGGGTGGCAAGGTTTAGCTTTCTATAATCCATGCATATTCTCCAACACGTAACAGTTCTAGTGGATATCAGCTCGTTTTTATCATTTCTTACGACTTTCATACCCCCCTTCTTTGGTACACACTGTGCTGGACTAACCCAGCTGCTGTGAATATAGGTAAAATGATTCCCGCATCTAACCACTTTATTACTTCTTTCTTTACCACTTCTTTCATATTTGGGTTTAACCGTATTTGGTGTTCCCTGGAAGGTCTGTTCCCCTCTTCCAAGAGAATTTTATGTATGCAATAAGTTGGGTTGATCCCTTTGATGTCTGCCATCATCCAGCCAATGGCAGTCTTGCATTCATAAAGTACTTGTAATAGCTGTTGTTCCTGCACATCTAGCAACCCAGATGATATAATAACCGGTAATGTAGAGTTAGGTCCAAGAAATGCATACCTGAGGTGCGCTGGTAAAGGCTTCAGCTCTAACTTGGGTGGTACTTCAACTGAGCACTTGGCTGGTGGGTTCTCTCTCTTTTCCAAGTGTAATGGTTCAATTTCAAGAACCCTCGACCATGTCCCTTTTCCTTCTAATGCTAATACCCATTTTGCTAGTTCCTCACCGTTCATATCATCTAAGTTCATCAAACATGCAGCCAAAGGATCCCCAACAGTTAAGGCTGCATCATCTTCTTCCAGTATCACGTTCACGGCATCATTAAGAGGGCATTTAGCGAACTCACTTGGTACCCTCATAGACTTCTGCACGTTGAATGTGATTTCTTCATCATTGAGCCTCATCTTAAGCTCACCAGTTTCACAATCGATGAGAGCTCTGCCTGTGGCCAAAAATGGCCTTCCCAAGATTATGGGAATTTCCTCATCTACTCGGCAGTCTAGGATCACAAAGTCAGCAGGGAATACAAATTTCCCCACTTGCACTAACACATCGTCTAGAATACCCGACGGTCTCTTTACCGTCCTATCAGCAAGTTGCAGCAGCATGGAAGTAGGTCTGGCTCTACCAATCCCCAGTCTTTTATATATAGCCAGTGGCATCAGATTAATGCTGGCTCCCAAGTCACATAGGGCTTTGGCGAAAGCGAAGTTTCCAATGGTACAAGGAATTGTAAAACTCCCTGGGTCAGCCAACTTTTCAGCAATAGGACGTGTCACCACTGCACTACAAGTCTGGGTAAGAGTGACAGTAGCCAGGTCTTGGAAGTCAAATTTTCTGGACATTAAGTCCTTCATCATTTTAGCATAGCCAGGCATTTCCTTCAATGCATCAATCAATGGGATATTTACTTGTATCTGTTTTAGCATGTCCAGGAATTTCTTATATTGCTCATCCTTCTGATATTTTGCTAACCTTTGAGGGAATGGAGCTGGTGCTCTTTTCTTTTCTGTTATCTGTTCTTTTTCTTTTTTCACCACCACCTCAATTGCTGGCTCTGTGATTTCCTCAAGCTCTTTCTCAGCTTCGCCTTGCTTATTAACTTCTCCTTCAGCTGGTTGCACTGTTCCCTTACTCAATGGGGTAGAGTCATATTTTTCATTAGGTACCTGTACCAATATGTTTATCTGTCTACTTTCATGCCTCCTTTCTTGTTCTAGGTCCAGGTCTCTGCCATTGCGGAGGGTCACTGCCATTAATTGTTTTGGGCCCTGGTCCCTTGAATTCACCTGAGTATCAGCAGGTAAAGTTCCGTGAGGACGATTGTTAACTGCATTTGAAATCTGCCCCAGCTGCATTTCGATATTTTTAATAGCTGAGTCATGAGCATCTACTCTTTCACTGATCTTAGCATTTGACCCAATAACCTGATGCATCATAGCTTCTAACATGGAGAACCCATCTTCTTGTCTTCCCCCCTGTTGTTGCTGAGGAGGGTAGTATGATTGTTGTTGATTCTGATGGTTATAACTGTGCGGTCTCTGATATGGTGTTGTATTTCCTTGTGGTCTCATGGCACCCATATTTCCACTATTCTGCTGTTGGTGAGGTGGCCTATATGGTTGAACTTGTTGGCCCCAATTCTTTCCCCCTTGTCTCTAAAGTTCATAATTTGTCACATAATTCATATTTTCTGGATAAGGAGGGTTATCACATTCTGCATTCCAGTGGTTACCAAGTGGTTGACTAATGCATGATGTGCATAAGCCCCCATTGGTTGTGTCTACGATGTGTACTTGTTGTTTTTGTCCTGATTCCTCCATCTTCTTAGTAAGTATACTCATTTGTGTTATCAAGGTGACAACGTTCTCTACAATAGTATTAGATGGATCGAATGGCACTGAGTAAACTACAGGAGTAATGGGTGCATTCCTTGTTGTCCATCCTGAATTCTGTGCCATTTTATCAAGTAAGATTTGACTTTCTCTCCATGTTTTGCTCAAGAATGCTCCACCAGTCGAAGCATCAACATTTGCTTTAACAGTATCAGCCAAACCCATATAAAAACGTTGCCCCAACATTTTCTCTGGAATACCATGATGTGGACAGATAACNACTAACTCCTCCCATGTGGTAATGGAATTGATGGGGAGTGAGTTTAGCCAAGTCTGGGCAGCGCCAGTCACTGAGAATGGAAACAACAACAGTTTTATTGCCTCCTGAGTGACGTTTGGCTGCCTCTGTGTTTTGCAAATTGACAGGAAGTTTTTCAAATGCCGCTGGGGGTCTTCGATGTATGACCCTGAGAATAGCCCTTTGTTCTGCAATAAGTGCAGCATATTATTTGTTATCTGGAAGGACTCGGCCAGAATTTAAGGGACCAGTATTGCGGTGGCCAAATTATCAGATGTGGGTTGTGCCCAGTCATATAAAGGAGCCTCTGCCCTTATTTGAGCGACTGGGTCTACCACATCATCCCCATTATTGTTCCGGTTGTGTGGATCTTCCATGTCTGTTTCAATTTGTTCAATTTGTGGTTGATGTTTGATTTTTTCGGTTGGTCCGGTTTATTGCCTTGAAAACTTTCTCGGGGTGTGATAAGTCTTCAATTACTTCACCAGTCCTCGATGAGTTTCTAGGCATGCACCTGTAACACGTTAGCAAACGTTAAACTTTCAATGTAAAAACGAAAATTTAAAGAAAATTGACTATATTTCACAGTTTTGTATTTCTTCTAACTCAATTGATAATATCATTAATTCCCCGGCAACGGCGCCAAAATTTGATCACGCTCAACTATGTCTTATAAAAGACTAAACGGGCGTTGCAAATATAATCCGGGGTATTATGCCCAGAGTCGATCCAACAGGAAATTTACGTATCAATCAAGGCTTTAGAATACGCAACTTTTACTCAATAAATTATCTCAAGACTCTTTGAATAGAAATTGGTGATGTTTTACTAATTCTACTGACAATAATAATAACTAACAATGTGTTATAAACAA